>JAMKCH010025780.1:0-25600 GCA_023653785.1 Ophioderma brevispina
TTTCACGCACGATATGTTATGCTTAATAAATGAATCTTGAATCTTGAATCTTGAGTCAACTGAATCGATTGCCCTATTGTTTCATGCATTGTCCCGGACTTTGAGCACGGAGGACTATATCTCCCTTCCCAACACCGTGTAAACAAAACTGGTAGTAACCTCCATTAGAGAGTGTCCTAAGCTACCATGTTCAACATAAACAGAAGAAACCGTGACCTTGTAATTAATATAGGTGCGATCCAGTCACAATATTAATTTATACTAGGGACTGAGGAACTGATCTAGTCCCACTCTCGCGGTTATTTTTAATTATCATATTAAATTTAACTTTATAATAATTTTTTTTCAGGAAACTTTATACCTGCCAGCCTTTGTTTACTGGAAGAGTGGTTTGTTTTTTGGAGAGAGTAATATCCGGCCATTACAAATTGCGCTGCATTTGACTCCCACAAAATCCATGCCACTGTAGAACGAAAACTGAATATGCTAGATGAAATGTCGATGATCAATTCTTAATTGCAACAACATCGACCAAAATTAAACTGTGGTTTTGGGTGCGTACTGTGACATTCAGGTTAGTAAGATGTGGTCGGGAGTTACCTGCGGGGTACCTGAAATCTTACCAGTTCACTAAAAGCGACAATAAAAATAAACCAAAGTAGGGTTTTTGTAGACAAATGTTAACCGGTATGTCGCACCAGCGTGGCCCAATATATTACAGTATGACATTCCTATTCTACCTCTCTGAGGCATATCGGCAATTAAAGGTGCGTGTTTTTCCAATCGTCTTTGGGACACCCTATTTACCGGGAGGTAGTATAGATTTTGATATCATGAAAGGCCGTATCTTCTCAATGTCGTCCTGAATCTAGCCCTCGAATCCATTTCATTTCCACGATATAAACAAGAAACCGCCGTTTCAATGGTGCCATCATATTAGCACAGTATTGAATAGGGATGTGCAATACGCGTTATTACTTCTACCATCGAAACCGAAAGTTTGTTTCCCACTGTACTTGATGGGGCATAGTGAAGTGCCAGCTCTTATACCAAGTAGAAACAACAATAGACATAAATCGTACCGCCACATTTAATCATGGCTTTCAGGGGCGGGCAATAGCATGTGTTAGTGATGGTTTTGCGACATATTTCCAAACAAGAGGTTATGCCCCTCCAAGACCACTGATTCCCCATCAATGAAAAATTAAGAGATCAATCACATAGGCCAACAAACTGCGGCCAACTTTTTTAGTAAACAAAGAGGGTTTTGAATATCTTTTTTTACGTACAACTAAGCGAACCCCATATACGGAACCCTGTTCGATACTCAAAATGGGGACTTTAAGGCCGACTCACGGATTTAAAAATATAAATTTTTTCGTGTATTAATTAAAAAAGCCAACTAAAAAGAGTGTCACCTAAAATTCTCAATTCCAAGTTTTGTTTTATTTGGTGTTGACATCGAAGGCCGTCATCCGTAATTTTTTCTTTTTTATAATATCAAAATCCTGAATGTGAATCCAACCCATGCGTAAATAATGGAACGTGTGAGGACAGAATTGGTTTCTTTTGATTGCACTTGTCCACATGGATATGAGGTGGACTTGCGAGAATGGTAAGTGTAACGGGGACGAGCATTTTTGTTGTGTTGTGTTATTCATGTATAGTACAATGCTCACAAGTTAAGAAAACGTCGATAATTTCGCCTAATTAAAATTATTATTAAACTTAAAACATTTTTATACTGTATTTATGATGCTTTAATTTGCAAGGCTAATGGGATATATGCATTTCTAAAGGAGTAATATAAAAGTGTAAACGTACCTCTCACTTTTCGCATCATCATTGCAATAATTATTAGTACAGATATACCTGCCTGACAAATCAAATAAAATGACAGCTTAGAATAGGAGCGGCCTCAAGTCAACCACCGGTTGTTTGGCGGTTCATGCGTTTGAACTGTGCAATAGAAACCGTCCAACGCAATGAACCGACCGGAACTGCCCGATAACCAGCGTTTAGGTTTTGAAGCCAACCCCTAATTGTGGTAAATATAATGCTTTAAAATAAGATTTAAAATCATAACAAAATAATAGAATATATCAATCTGTAATTTCTGAAATTCGGACGTTTAGTAATCTAATAATTATTTTTATAGTCATATTTTCTTAAATTTGGTGTTAAAATGTGCAAAACTTACTACTGTAGGTTTTAAAATTAGTTTTATAGCTAGAAAGTTATGATCTTGCAGCTCAACGAAGCCAACCATTTGTATCACCTGTATCACCTGTATAAGATGTTGTCCGCAGTGTGAACCTAACAAATTTAGGACGAAGCTTACGGTTGAAATGACACTGGCATCTACAGAAAAACATTGAAAAGTGGCAGCGTAACTTTAAATTCAAGTAATAATTTATTAGAAAAGCTCTTTGGTGTATGGGGTTGGAGAGGGCTTTTTGATAGCCATCGAGGTTTACATTACCATTTAGATAGCCTTTATTATAAGTGCTATCTAACCCATGTCAAAATGGATGTGTATAATTGCGTAAGAAATAAAATCAATAATTACGCCTGTAACTGTAAAGTGGATACCAAGGTTACGACCTTGAGGAAGGTGAGCAAAGTGACAAAGAACGCTGGATTTGTGAATGATATACATGTACCAAGAAAAACTTCCGGTACTATGTTTACAGAGTACAATCACAGACCCCTCGAATTTGTGAAAATTGATATCGAACATGTAAACATTAAATTTTGTCCTTTCAGACATTGACGAATGCTCATCTAACCCTTGTCAAAATGGAGGTATTTGCTTGAATGAAATCAACAATTATACCTGTACCTGCCCAAATGGATATGAAGGATACAACTGTGAGATAGGTGAGTTTATTTCTCAAGATTTTGTAATGATGGGAAGGTAATGAGAGCTTGGAATTAGGTTTGCTTTTAGCAGGTATCATTTGTCTAAGACATAAACATTTGGAATATCTGTAAGAGACTTGTTTACCGTCATATCCTTTCAGATATAAAAAAAAAAAAAAAAAAAATGGTGTATGGGGTTGGAGAGGGCTTTTTGATAGCCATCGAGGTTTACATTACCATTTAGATAGCCTTTATTATAAGTGCTATCTAACCCATGTCAAAATGGATGTGTATAATTGCGTAAGAAGGGACCAAATCAATACTCAACCGGCAGGCGTTTTCAGGTTCTGGCCGGTTCCAGGCGGTTCGTTTAATCCGCTCAATCTTCTGAATCCTTAAATCCGATTAAGTAATTCAGCAAACTCAATGAATGAATTGAATCGCGCGTAACCGGGCAGAACCGGCAAACAACCGCCAGTTGAGTATTGAATTCGTCCCTAAATAAAATCAATAATTACGCCTGTAACAGTAAAGTGGATACCACGGTTACGACTTTGAGGAAGGTGAGCAAAGTGACAAAGAACACTGGATTTACGAATGTTATACCAAGAAAAACTTTCGGTACTATGTTTATACAGAGTACAATCACAGACCCCTCGAATTTGTGAAAATTGATATCGAACATGTAAACATTAAATTTTGTCCTTTCAGACATTGACGAATGCTCATCTAACCCTTGTCAAAATGGAGGTATTTGCTTGAATGAAATCAACAATTATATCTGTACCTGCCTAAATGGATATGAAGGATACAACTGTGAGATAGGTGAGTTTATTTCTCAAGATTTTGTAATGATGGGAAGGTCATGAGAGCTTGGAATTAGGTTTGCTTTTAGTCAGTAGCAGGTATCATTTGTCTAAGACATAAACATTGGGAATATCTGTAAGAGACTTGTTTACCGTCATATCCTTTCAGATATTGACGAGTGTCTATCTATGCCTTGCCAGAACGGCGGTTCTTGTATGGACAAGGTTAATAATTATGCTTGCGACTGCCATAGTGGATACGAAGGCTACAGCTGTGAAACAGGTTAGAAAAATTTTAAGGACAAATTTCGTTATAAATCGAATTTTTGATGTAGCATTCTTCATCTTCATCTTAGGGGCCACAGCTATAGACGCAGGCGTCCATTACTGCTGTGGGAGGCTAGAGTGGTCAATATTTAATTCTTATTCTGCAGGAAGTTCATGACAGCCGCTTTGAAACGGGCATTTCCCCCAATATTGAAAATATCCTCAGGCAAACTGTTCTAACTTTTGATTGTGCGGGGAATAAACGAAAACTTAAAAATGTTCTTTGTAGTGGGTCTAGCCATTGCCTTTGAGTGAATATTTCTGCCCCCTCTGCGACGATGTGGTACCACCAGGCTTGATGGGATTGCGATTTCATCTTGCACCGTTTGCTTAAATAGCACCAATCTGGTTGCTTCCCTATGAATTAATGATTCCCAGCCCAGATTTATCAGTAGTTCACTGACACTGTCCCTCCTATTGTAGTTTGACACTGACACTGTCCCTCCATTTGTAGTTTCTTCAGAGCAGACAAATGGCTAAACGGAAGGTACATCCTCACAGGCCTCATCTCCATCGTCCTCTCTCTCCTCTTTCTGTCTCTCTCGATTTTGAGGCTCCGTTTGTTTGACTGTCTCTGTTTCGAGACCTTTATTTTGTTATCCTTTCAGACATTGACGAGTGTTCATCTGAACCATGCCAGAATGGCGGTATTTGCGTGAATGCAATTAATAATTATGCATGCGACTGTCAAAGTGGATATGAGGGTTACAACTGTGAAACAGGTCAGCTAAACACAAATGAAATGTGTATTTATTAGATTCAAACAATGAACTTTCTCGGAATTACAAAATTCAAAAGCTCGCAAACGATTTTTGACAACTGTAATATTCTATTACGCTGTTATTCTTTTAGACATAGATGAATGTTCATCTGAACCTTGTCAGAATGAGGGTGTTTGTATGAACAAGATTAATAATTACACCTGTAACTGTCAAAGTGGATACGAAGGTTACGACTGTGAAACAGGTAAGAAAGATTGCTCAGGGTTCCAAAATGGCTTGAGACAGACAGGGTGTCACACCCTATTCACGTCCTTTAGGTCATGAGTCGGTGGTCGGACCACATGTACCCTCATATGTGGTCCCACAATTTCTCATTATACAGAATGCAGAGGTTACCATTATTTAAATTGTGTTTGTTCCATCCATCTGCTGAAAAGGGTCCATTTCTCCATTTCCGTGGTTTAAATTTCCGTGGTTTAATATTTCAAATTGAAAGTGATCCTAAGTATTTGGACTCAAACATACTTGTGATATGCTGTTTGAAGACTGTTATTTTTCTTGCAATTTTTCAAGATATTGACGAATGCTCTTCTAACCCTTGTCAAAATGGTGGTACCTGCAGTCATCGGATCAATAACTATACATGCAGCTGTCAGGATGGCTATGCAGGTTATAACTGTGAGAAAGGTAAAGTCTTATGTAACGAAAGGTATTGAGCTTTGCCACCCCACGGGAAAAACGCAATATCTACACTTTCGAAAATTGAGAAAAATAGCAATATCTAATCAGATGCTTAGGACAATTTATGGAAAAAAGTTGTAACTATCAATTAAATATAAATTAAAATAAAATTATGCAATCACTTAAAGCCCTAAATGCCATTTTTTTGCCACTTTTCAAAAATCACGGAGCGAACCCCTGCTTTGTGTTTAGGGGGAAATTGCTCTTGGATCTAACAAGACAAATGTAAGGCTGCGCTGCTTCCTTTTTTGCAGTGATCGGCAGGTTGGTAGTCATTTTCCTCTAGGGGGGTAGGGGATATACTGGCAAATTTAACTTAATTTGTTACCGTATTTTATACCGCGCACTTGATGTTACCGTGTAGTTGATGTATTTTACAGGTATTGCAAGTACTACGTTCCTCCACGGGGACAAAAATCCACTTTCAGAAGTTTCAATTGACAAAACCTCCATCTCATACTATAAATCTCTGTAACAAACTCATAGTCGCAAAAAATGTGGGTACTACGTTCATCCACAGGGGAAGAGCTCTAGCAATATTAGCACATATGTTTGAAGAGCACTCTCAATTTTTCAAAAATTTTTAGATTCTTACACGGTTGCATTGGTAACGGGCTAGTAAACTATACCTGTAAATGGCTAAGCTCGAAAATGTCTATGTGTCACAAACGAAGGAATTTTGTATAATTCAACGGCTGCTGGAAACGGCCTTCCAATGTGAAATAGCCGGGAAATAGCGCCATTTACATATCTACGCTCATCCATTAGTTGTTTGGTTCATTTTCTTAGGGTTGCACTATTTCATCATGGACGGACATAAACGTAGCATTTCCAGCTCCGCCGTTAAGTCCAATCTGGGATCCCAATTTTAATTACAAAATCGCTTATTTTATGATAAATACGCATTTTTTAGTATTCTCGTTTGCAGGTATAGTTTCGTAGACAATTACCAACATAACTCTGCAAAAATATCAAATTTTGAAAATTGGGGGCGCTCTTCAAAAAATGTGCTAATATTGCTTTAACCCGCGAGCTAGCAGACATTTGTAACACATCTCGAGTACAAAAGGTTTGAGTGATTAAATATGTAGAGAACCTGACAGGAATTCCTTAAACGTGATTCTTAATCTTAAGTGTTGCAAGTGGTGCCTTAAGGAGAGGGGACCTATACAAAGATTGTACAGTGGTCAAATTTTTAAATTGATTCAATCATGTTGAAAAGTGTACCATGTTACTTGTCTAACCATAAGGATTCAGAAAAGGTAAAGTTTGTACTATCTACAGGCTAAAGTTTCAGGGTTATAGGTTAAAAACAGCAAAAAACAATAAAAAGGGTCAATATCAATATTGTACAGAGGTCAAATTTTAAAGTTGGTCCGATTTGGATACAAATGGTGGAAATTATTGGTGGATTAAAATAAGGAATAGTTTTAGTTTAGTTAACGATGTAGGGGTACAGAAGGTCAAAGTCCATTGCATTCAATGGGGCTTGACCTTGTTATCCCCTACTTTAGTAACTAAGCATTTGAGACACTCAAATATGAAACGTGTACCCAACATGAAACAGTAAGCCCATTTCATTATTGCTTACAGAATGCCTTTCTCAGTGGCATTTCTTTTGGAACCATTGTTACTTCAAAGGAACAACTGAGTTATCTTGGGAAAACGCCAGGAACGACTGCCTAGATCGAGGCGGCGCATTGGCAACTGTCAACAACCAAGAGAAACAAGTAAGTACTCGCTGATCCCAAATTCATTGTGAATCCCATAAGGTGGTCAGTTTTTTGTTTAAAAAATATTTGTCCACAAGGGAAAAAGTGTCAATCTAAGCAAATATCGTTTCAGAGCCCAACTACAAAATACGGATAAAGGAAGAACAGATCTGGAAAAAACCCTTTTATGATGAGGAGTTTACAAGATTGGAAGTTATACAATATTTACCCGAATTAGTAAAATGTTCATTCTTGAAGCAATATTAGCACCAGACGGTGGCGGCAAGCCTCATTCATTACAGCAACTTATCAAAAATGTCAAAAGAAATCACAGCAATACGGAGTGCAAACCACAAACCAATTTGGGTGCTTTGATATGAGTCGGTCATGGGTGTACCCATGACCCACATGCGACCTCGTCCTCGTTCGTTATTCATACAAAAATTCAGAAATAACCCTTCCAGTGGAGTTATTTCTTCAACTCCAACGGTTTTGGAATAAGGAAATATTCCTTGACAACATATAAAAAAATCAGAATTTTTCGTCAAGATTTCGCTTTTACGTGTTAAACCAATGGCGAAGTCTGAAATTGGGATTTCTTGGCCGCCCTCCCCTGATTAGCACAATTTTTTTGAAGAGCGCCCTCAATTTTTCAAAAATTTTCAGATTCTTACATGGTTGCATTGGTAACGGGCTAGTAAACTATACCTGTGAATGGTTAAGCTCGAAAATGTCTATGTGTCACAAACGAAGGAATTTTTTTAAAATTAGAATAATTAATATCGGGATCCCGATAATAATTCAACGGCTGCTGGAAACGGCCTTCCAAAGTGAAATAGCCGGGAAATAGCGCCATGTACATATCAACGCTCATCCATTAGTTGTTTTATTGGTTCAGGCAAGTCAAGTTAGAGGTTATTTTCTTGAGGTGGCACTATTTCATCATGGACGGACATAAACGCAGCATTTCCAGTTCCGCCGTTAAGTCCAATCTGGGATACCAATTTTAATTACAAAATCGCTTATTTTATGATAAATACGCATTTTTTAGCATTGGGGCGCTCTTCAAAAATGTGCTAATATTGCTTTAAATGTGATTTTACAGAACTTTCTCGGGGACCTGCTGAACAAAAGTGATACAAACTCCTACTGGATAGGTTTAAATGACAGAGGCGTCGAGAATGAGTGGGTCTGGGAAGCTGGGGACGACCCAGGATTTACCTGGTCTGGTGGATCAGTTGCCAATGGTGGTAATCATACCCCGTTCACGGCTTTTCAGTAAGTTGAGACAGGTTGAAAATCAGATTTACATTCTGAATTTGACATACTTGAACATTTATTTAGTTTTAATTCAGCCCTATTTTATATTTTCTTTTCATATTTCATGTTTTCACATAAGCATATGAAAATATGCTCAGATGTGCAGAAACTCGCCATTACACAGTGCAGAACGTCAAATTTGGTATAAAGATTAAATACCGTGTTGTTCCTAATAAACGCCCCTGCTCTAATAAACGCCCCTATAGTGGATGAGCCAGACCATCTGAAGTAGCCTTATTGGTACCACCTGGGGGGGGGGGCAAAGAGGCATTTATACCAGGGCTACCTCATACTATGACATACACGAAAATGTATGATGGCCATTCTGTAGGGGTAGCTTAAGCGATCTAGGGGCTCGCAAAAGATTATACATGGGTCAAAATTGAAAAGTGGTCCAATGTTGTTGAATTGCATACCAAAATGTTCGTATGATCGCAAGGATTAAAAAAAATGTATAGTTTGTGCTATCTCTGACTTACCCTTATGGAGTTATAAGCTGAAAACCATTATTGTAGGTCAAAGGTTAAATTTAGCTTCTACAGGGGTCAAATACTAAAAAATGCTTCAATTTCATTGGAAATGGTCTCATATTATTTGTAATGTAATCACAAGTAAAATAAGGTATAGTTTGGACAATGTACAATGTATAGTTACCAAGTTACACCCAAAATTAACCCTAGCCCCTATAGGGGTATAGAGGTAGTACTAATGAGGTGCATAACTTGTTAATTTCACATTGCAGATGGTCCAAACTATTCCTTATTTAATTGTAATAACATTACGAACAATATGAGACCATTTCCACTGAAATTGTAGCGTTTTTTAGTATTTGACCCCTGTAGAAGCTAAATTTAACCTTTGACCTACAATAACGGTTTTCAGCTTATAACTCCTTAAGGGTAAGTTAGAGATAGCACAAACTATACATTTTTTAATCCTTGTGATCATACGAACATTTTGGTATGCAATTCAACAACATTGGACCACTTTTCAATTTTGACCCCTGTATAATCTTTTGCGAGCCCCTAGCTCGTTTAAGCTACCCCTACAGAATGGCCATCATACATTTTTGTGTATGTCATCGTATGAGGTAGCCCTGGTATAAATGCCTCTTTGCCCCCCCCCCCAGGTGGTACCGACCAACATGCCTGGCTCACCCACTACTACACGATTTTTGGATTTAAACAATTCAAGAAATGAGTTTAGCTTACCTAGCGGGTTATCGCATATGAGGTCATATGTCATATTTGAAAACCCCAAAGAACCCGTAGGGCTGAATTAAAACTAAATAAATGTTCAAGTCCACGATTGCCATACACTTGTTTATTGGATCCTATATAGTATATTTAGTAACTCCATAGTTTGATAACATAGGGTAGAATAGATAATTATCACTTATGGCGACGCCATCTTGGATTTCTCAAAATGCTCAAGGATGGGTGGCACCCGGCAGATTCTTATTCTACACACCCTAATCTATCATTTTCGGCAAAAAATATAGCAAAGCCATCTGGTGGTTTATTTAAAGGGGATGGCCCGATTTAAGTCTATAAATTTTTCATCTTGATAGAATGCCTTTTACCCCAAACCGCATCTGTAAAGTTTCTCGCCGATATTTCAACCCGTTTTGAAGTGAGAGCTAAAACGTGATTTTTTAATCCCCATAGAGTACTGGGTAAAATTATTGGTCGACCAAAATGGGGCATATTTTCGCTCATAACATCCAAACCAAACATCCTTTAGCCCTAAGATTTCACAGGGTAATTGAGAAAAATAGTAGCTTTCTTCCGATACCAAAATGTTGACCACTTCCGGTAAAATCTGGGTCCCTGGGGACGAGGCTATTAGCGATCGGGCCATGGACCTTTAAAGGGAATGGTCCTACGTTCCTTTTATCGTTAAAATTATAAACGATATGTATCCAAAATGGAACTAAATAATTAGATAAAACTGCATTTAATTCTTTGGTCGACGTATAATATATATAATGTAAACGACACCAGACAGATCATTCGCGAATATAATGGCCGTCTGGAGGTATGTTTCGCTTGTTGCTATACAAACAGGCGCAAATAGCCTGAGTGTCAGCTGAAAGCGCCATTCAACCAAAGAAAGCAACAAGAAAAAAAGATGTGCCGCTTGCTACTTTCTGACAACTCTCGCCTGCCGCTCAACATGGTCAGGAACAAGCAAGCTCAACGCATCTCTAGACTACCATTATATTCGCGAATGGTCTGTTTGTAGCCCTTTATCTAATGCATACTTTTTACACATTTCAGTGCTTGGTTTAGAACAGGCTCCAGTCAACATCCGTGTCTCAGACCAAGACCTGTGTGGAAATGAGAACAGGTTCTTTGGGATTTTCAAATTTTGAATGGAATGACCTCATATGTGATAACCCGCTAAGATATGTGTGTCAAACAAGGTGACTTTAATGTTTTCAAACTTAGAGTGGGTGACCCGATCATTGTCCGATTTCTCAAATGTGTCAACCGGATGTGCAAGCATATCGCCAAAAATATCCAATTACAAATTTTGAGTTAAAGTGACAGGAGAGATCTTTTTAGGATACGAATTTCTCTCAATTTGCAATTGATAGGTAGAACACCTACCGAGAACGTTTCGAAGGTTTATTGGACAAACAATTAAAAAGAAAACCAAACAATATGTTTTAACTTGCCTCGTATCGTAGTCGTCATTGCAGCAAAGCACGCTTTGATTTTCTGTCGTGCACGACAGAAAATAACTAATCATCATCTTATTACGGGGTATTCTGCGTATTCACTTCAGGTGTGATCTAATGCATTGATAAACATTCCAAATATGCAAAAACGCCGGGTTCGATAAATTGGGCCGTTTCTTTCTGGAAATGTCCTCGTGTCTCTTTAAAGGGGAATTTTGTGATCCACAGCTTCGCCTCCAACTTTTTATTATCATCTTCTTTTTATTTCATCTGGGTCGTTGGTTAAATGTATAGCTATCCTAACCGTACATGCAAATTCGATCTACTCTTGACGATATTCGTCAGAATCAACTGATTTGTTTTTTTCTCGTGAATACCCAGTGAATCATAAACTAAAAATAAGGTGCTAGGATCACGAAATGCATCTATTGGTCACAATGACCTCTACACATGGATAGCGGGCTGGCGCACCGTTGACTAGTCGCCGATTGAAACTACAGGAAGTTGCATTTTGCCCTCCGCAATATGGCTTCACTCTATTGTCAAAGTTAAAAGAATTGTGTATAACAATAGAACATCTGTACGGGATATGTGAACCAGCAGGTGCATGCATTGTTTCCCGCCATATTGCAAAGGGCAAAAGCAAATTCCTGTGGTTTCAATCGGCGATTCAGACCCGCTATCCATGTATAGAGGTCAGTGATTGGCCCAGCTGTTTGGATAGAAGCAAAGGTGTACCAAATTGTTCCCTTGGAGAATATGTATGAGCTGGTGTGGTCATCCAAATTTTGTTGTTCATAACATCAAAAGAAAACATTTCCCCGCCCCTGAATTTCACTGGGGCAATGAGCAAAAAATATGACATTTCTGGTACTCAGTTTTGATGGGTATTGGGGACGAGATTTGTTAATCAAATCACACACTTTTAACTTTCTCTCCACTTCAATAAATTGCTAATAATAATAATGAGATTTATATAGCGCCTTTTACACAAGTAGACAAAGCGCTGTTGCCTATTATATTACACTGCTACTTTCATCTTGTTTCAAAATCTCAATTTTGATAGGTGTATATCTTCTAAAAAGTATTTCGACAAAAAGTGTGTACCTATGTGTTTATTCCCTTTATATTATCGCATCATATCTGGCCATTTCTGGTTATATTAAACTTGGAATCTTGGCTTGAGTATAACATCATTAATGCAGACGACGTAGATAAAATAACTTTTCACTGCCCTTTTTATGAAAAATGACGAGTCATCACCAAATTTGTGATTATTCTCGGGTGTTGTTTATATTGTAAAAATAATTAAAATGAACTTCTCAACAAATTCTGGTTGTTACCTTGCTAGTGCCCTAACATGTCTTATTCCAAATAATTTTCATCATTCCAAAGTAGTACATTCATTTTGTTTAAATTTCAGTTTGATCTGTGCGAACTCGAGGACTTTGCCGGCTGGAAAGTGTACAAAGTGTCAAATCTCTGTGGATGATCGAAGTTTGAGACATGTCCAGACCCACCGGGGGGGGGGGGCACTTGCATACATTCCCATGTAGAATCATCCTCAAGCAGGACCCTAAACGCGAGATATCCTTCCTCAATTCAGACTACCCTTATCATGGATAAACCCAAAAAGCCTACCCTTAAAGCGCACTGTTACCTCTGTTCATATAGAATTTCTATTCTTCATCTTGCTCGCAATGATACTAGGCCATTGGAAGAATAGAGATGTTCTGTTTAATTTACGCAGCCACGTAAGTCCGGAGTATTTTTCAAAAATTACTAGAACCCTAGAATTAAACCTAGAATTGGATCAACATTTACTTAAATTTAATGATGTCATTTTCATGTTTATTTCTCTCGGTATTGCATGAAAAGAAGATGGCGGCCCGTCAGAACGAAAGCGGGCGTCTTTCGCGGTGAATTTTTGAATAGTAAGGGTAAAAGACCATATGGCAAAGTGGTGTATCTCTGGGTGTTCTGTTTGTTTGTTTTGAGTACCATTTTTTTTTTTTTTTTTCCTTATAATAACGACCCTTTTTATTCATTAAAAGTTGGTAGTTAAAAAATAGCGCAGTTCAGGTATCACAAGGAAGGCGTCATCCTCAAAGATGCCCGCAGCCCTGCACTGAAATCAGGTCCTCTGATTCCTTTAACGCGCGGTAGTGCATAACATTTTGCACATATCATGAGTTACAGAGATTTGTTCACGTATAAACTAGTTTTCTTTCATCTTTTGTCGCCTTATATTTGTTGCGCAGGAGGGAGGCCGGATCCGCCATTGGCTACCCCCTAAACGCTGACTTGCGGAGTGCAAAAATGATAACCCTTTTGGTCAATTTGCTTGTTTTGTGACCGCTTTTTCGCGGTCCGTGGGTCCGCGCCGTGGTGTGAAAAACTAAAACCCTTTCCCCCCCCGCGTTTTTCCTCTGCTCCAGCGGATGACACCAGTTTAGGTAGAGTGCCTCCCCCCCCCCCCCCCCAGAGTCCAGAATGAGAAAGGCCATAACAGAAGCGGGAGAAAATCAACAACTTGGTATTTTAACGAATTAAAACAAAGATAATAATGGAATGGTCATTGTCTTACCTGACATCTGTGTATACAAGAGTTAATAAAAATCTGCATGCAACAAAAAACACCAATTTTGACGCCTGACCTGCTTACTCACTGTGACACAGTTGCATGTTTTCATGATCTGCATATTTCCGACTTTCTATGCAATGCTGCAAAAATGATTGAGTGAGTGAGTGAGTATTAAATTTAACGACACCTCAACACCACAATTTGTTTATAATCGTGTCATACACTTGTCATTTACATTAACTATAAAAACAACCGCAATATTAAACGTTAAACTTCATTTCAATTCAATTACAATTAACATTTACAAAGGAGGGTACCCAGATCATACAGTGATGACCATAGCCATCACCTATCCCTGTAATAAAACAAGATAACAACTATTTCAAAGATACACTTAGAAAACATGCATCAATAAAAACAGGTTCAAAAGATATATGATAAATTTATAAATATTACACATCATAGACCGAGGACAAACGGTCTCACTATCCAGGACCAAGCAAAAAACTTCAACTTCAAATAACATAGACAATCACATCAGAACTTGCAAACATGAGATCCCCTTACAGACCAAATAGCATGCAGTTAACATGTACATTTTATAAATGGCTCCAATACCCTTGGGCATCTGCCCACAACTGATAGATTTTTAAATTACCTCAACAATTAGACAGTACAACCCCTAATACATGCTACTATTTAACTATTACAAAAAAATAAATAGGTGGTCTACTCTTATGTACAAAATGTTAATGATAAAATTGTTTGTTTTTCATGTTAATTATTTTAAGCTACATGTACTTAAACGGAGTTAGTAATACAACAGAACATCCTAATAATCCCAATACCACAGTCGATATCAACACACATTTATTAATATATTCTAAATTTAAAACCAACCGTCTTGTTCAAAATAACAGACGAGTGCCCCTTTTAGTCGACTTTTACGACATGCAGGGGAACACATCCGGCCAACAATTTCTAAACCCCGAACCCGCAGGGGGATGCAAAAAAAAAAATGAAGAGGAATTTGGTGAGAAATGAGGTGGTAGGGTAGATATGAAAAGATCCATTTTTCTCCCATTCCAATGGAGTTTACACACACTCTTTAAAAAGTTTTCGTAAATTTACGGAAGGAAATTTCTTGGCATCAGTATTTCCAGTCATTTTAGGTAATTTAGAAATTTCAGTAAATTAACGGAAATTTGACAGTAATTTTACAGAAATTTGTCTCATATTATGGAAAACAAGTGTATTTTAACAGACATTTTTCAGTAATCTGAAAATTACGGAAACACCAAAAAAAAAATTCCGGAACATAGTGCTGCAGAAATTTTGAAATATTGCCGTAAATTAACATTTTTTTTATGGTTTTTGTTTTATTGTTTTTGTAAAATAGATTGTAAAAAAAAAAAAAAAAAATCGTTTTCTTAATTTACGGAAAGTTGTAACAGTGCAGAAACCAACATTTGTTGTAAATAAATAGATACATCACTCGTTTCATTTGTTAATGATATTCTTCCTAAAAAGTGGATTATAGTGGCACTGTCATGTTAAAAGTACCGGTAATAACAATACATTCTTTTTTGTTTCAAAACAATACATAATTATAAAGGCCTGTAGTGTTTTCTATAATGAATTGTTGCAGAAAATGAGTGCACCCAAATGAATGGTCAGAAAAAAAACATTTCATGGATCAACAGCCATTGTTAAACAGATTAAAATAGATTTGGATGAGAAGTTCTTTGCAGTTTATTGCATAGAATCAACTGATCAGATGAAACTTTCATTGGTCAATGATGTTTTAAAATAAATTTGATTCAGAAAAAAGCATTTGGATAAGAGTTTTTTGCATATTAATGTTTGTAAAAAGAACACTGTTCTAAGACACTTTGATAATCGTTCTTACCAGTCCACAAAGCCATTCGTCAGTTTCAAAAACTTTATAAACGTTATGTATAGATGGCTTATTGAGCTTGGCAAATAAATTAATAATTGTTGTTTTCTAAGTTCAGTTCTTCAATGACGTCTTCTTTCAATATCGATTAAACATTTGAATTTGCAGATGCCTTCAAAGTTATTCCGCTTGGCAATGGTCTTGAGCTACTTAAAGTTAAAATTAAGAGAATATTTTTGTTTGAAAAAAGGGATCTTGTTTTCAACTATCTGCACCAGGTAATAATTGGCTTTTCGAATGTTATTTTACAATGTTTATACATTTAATTAATGGACTTCATGCACTGGTTGTCATCGAATTCACTGACATGTGGTCCAGTGCGATATGACGGCCAACTCATATCTGAAGGTTTGCGGGTTCGAGCCCCGCTGAGGCAAAGGTTGGTACTTGGGCAAGGATTACCCGCACTTGTTTCACCACCCCAGCGATTTCTGATGGCGTCGTAGTAATCGTAAAAATAATAGGCAACAGCGATTGGATTTGATGAAATAGCGCCTATATAAAAGCCGGTGTAGTAGTATCTGGTTTTTGCCAAAGCAAAGGTTAAGAAGATTTCTCACCTATTCTCAGACAAACTAATGGAAGTGAAAACCAGCTTTAACTGTGTACATACCATTTTGAAAATAGGAATAAAAAATGGATGAGCCGCGAAATATTTCATATCTACCTCATGCTTCGCCAAATTTCTTCATTTTTCAGCAAGAAAAGAAAGTAGAAAATATGCAAATCATTAATCATCAATTGCATCCACAGTGAGGTAACAGGTTCAAATTTTGTGTTTTTCATGACAAAATTTTTTTGTGATTCACTCTGTATAAAAAAAATAAAACAAGTGAAAAATATTATAATAAACTTGTCAAGTCTGTGAGATAGTTGACGTATTTTGTAGACCAGTTCCTAAAGCTAAATCTCGTTTGATTCCATTTAATTTGATGCACACTAAACGGAAGATATTGACAATTGAACACAAAGGAGAAAATACACTTGGGCCAGTTTCACTTGAAGGTTCAAGAAATTAAAAGGTATATAATGTGTGTGCATCTTGTGGGATCAAACTGTTTCAAACAACAACAAAGATTGCAGAGATCAAAGTGAATGTTATTATCAGCATCGAAACTAATCAATATATTATTTTTCAAAACAGTGGATTGAAAGCACCGGAAATTATGGTGTGGGGAAATGGGGACTCACTCTCAGGCGACAAAAAATCAGACATGATGAAACTCATTTTGTGAATTTTATGCTGAAAGTAACGAGACAGCCACAAGTCTCCCGTTGGGAGGCAAATGTGCGGAAACAGCTTAATGGGGGGGCAATTCCCCTCCCGTCATCCCCACGACTTTCAAGATGCAAGGAGCAATAATGCAGAACCAGAAACTAACAATGAAGGCGTTCCATTAAAGAAGGCACAGGTTAATAAGAACTAATATTACCCTGGATCGCTACAGGTAGTAAAGTGTATCAATCAGAAAAAACCAGTTATACAAACGGTATCTTCGTTCTCAAGAAAAGATTCATTTCAAAGTTAAAACGTATACAAATAAATTAAACTGTGCTCATACGTAAATCTAACGAAATGCATTTCTTCAACAAATTTGAACTCGACAAAAACAATATGCGTAAAACTTGGAAACATAAACACATATGCGTAAAACTTGGAAAACATTAAAACCCACATATTGGAAGAGGAAAAAAAGAATCCGAACACAGCTTCGACTAAAGATGAACTTTATAATGTTTTGCACTAATCCTCATGATATCTCAACTCATTTAAATGATTTTTTTGGTTGTGAATGTTATGTCTAATCTTGCATCAAATCCAAACACAGGGAACAATATTTTGATTATCTAAAAATAAAGACTTCGTGCATGTTTATGAAACCAATTGTGAAGTGGATATCTTAAAGTACTTTATAAACTTGACCAAACAAAAAGTGCTGGTCATTACGATATTGGTACTTTTGGGTAAAAAATGCGTAACGAATTTTCGACCACTTTCGCAGTTATTTAATTTGTCATTATCAACTGGTATTGTCCCCAGACAAGTTCAAAATAGGAAAGATCATCCAATTCATAAAAAGGAAGACCCAGAACATTATGTTATTATCGCCCAGTTTCACTATTATGTTTGTGCCAAAATTCTTGAAAGATGGGTCTTTACTAGATGTATTGATTACATTGATCTAATAAAATACTAAATGGACAAACAATTTGGCTTTCGATCTTAACATTCGACCGATATGGCTACATACAGTGTGGTAGATAAATAAAGACTGAAGTTGAAAGACATGAAACTATGTTGAGGTATTCCTAGCCTTATCTAAGCCTTTGATACAATCGATCACAACATATGTATAAATTAGAACATTATGGTTTTTGTGGCATTGTACTAGACTGGCGGAACGTGTATTTATGTAATAGATCACAACATGTTTCTATAATCTTGTGAATCCGAATCGAAATAAATATTTGTGGTGTGCCCCAAGGCTCCATATTGGGTCCCTCTTTTTTATACTTTATGTAAATGATATGTCACAAATTCTCCCAGTCTGCTAAGTTCTCTTTGCTGATGTCCACTATCCTTACTCACATAAGATATACATAATGATAGATCTGATGCTGTCATCAGAGCTGGACTGTTTGTTTAGCGTCTTACAAACTGCTTTATTCTGAAATTCCTATTTCCAAAATTATATCACCAGTCGGACTTGGGGTATATGTTGTATTCTAGTGAACCTTCCAACAGCCCTAGCATTTGAGAAAAAAAAATTTGTGGTCTGACTTTTCTCCTACTGAAGGCGTTATTGATGTAGATCGCGTTCGGGGCATACTCCGCTACATGAAGGTGTATTCAATTTAGCGCGAGGTACTATACAGTTGATTGTGTGCACGCTCCACGATCAAATCATGCGATTTCATGCCGGTGGTGGTAGGGGGGGGGTGATCGAATTTCCCCCGCTATATGTCGCGTTTACAGTGCTGCCTATCCAGTTGAACTCTATGTGCCGAGTTTCATAAAACAGGCCAGAATAAATCATGTCCAGAATGCAATCTGCCGAGTTTTAAAAAAACTGGACATTGATTTTTTAAACATGTGCAAATCTGGGACATGATTTTTTTCTCAAACATGAGCAAACTCGACCTTGATGTTTTTTTTCGCACATGAGCAAATCGACATGATTTTTTTTACACATACCCAAAAAATCATGTCGAGTTTCCTCATGTTGAGAAAAAAATCATGTCGAGATTTTGAAATGGCACATGCTCTTATGTCAACCGCCCATATAGAGCGCAAAACTCCGATGTATAGCGGGCAAACTGGACCCTCTAGCGCTGTCAACTCGACATTGTATAAACGCTGCACACTCGACATATGGGGAGGAAAACTCGATACACAGCGCGTGAAAATCGACATGCGCGGGAAAAAGCGCCATGATTGATCTTGATTTGATACGTGGAGCGTAAAGACTGGAAATGATTTATGTCAAACTTACAATATAGAGAGCAACAACTCGATGTTATAGAGGGAAACTGGACAGATAGCGCTGTAAACTCGACATATAACGCTGCACATGAATTGGAGCGAGGGGAAAACTCGATACACCGCGCGGTGAAACTCGACATGCGCGGGAGAAAAACTCGCCCATGTGAATTGAGTACGTGGGAGAGTGCCATAAGTGATCAATACCAGTAAGAAACGGTGTGCATAATGGTGGATCGTAAAGCTGAACGAGTACCGGAGCGGAGCGTCACGAGACCCAGAACTAATCTTTTACATTCCCAGTTAGGAGATCTAATAACATGCAAGTTCGCCGGGAGCAAATGGGGCGGAGGTGAGTTGTACAGTAAAACCTGAACAGATTTTGGCACCTCAGTATATCCATGATTTGTCACAGTGGTTTGTATACGTTTCTAGCAAAGATGTGAAAGCGACGCTGCTCGCCAGTACGCAAAAGCTGTAGTGTAAAAAAATCGGGTAAAAATGGATCAGACTTAGTATCCATGAAATCCCACAAACTGTAACGAAACAAGATATCGTGAGTGGGTAGACACATTTGCGAAAGCGAGAAACGATGTATATAACATAATTGAAAAATAACAATGCAAAAGGAACGCGACAAAAATGGAGCCATTTAGTTGGTGAAAAAAGCTAAACGAACAACATTACTTCCACCGCGGACAGCAATGCTTCTAGTACGTATCAAAATCTCCAATAGACTACCTTATGGAGTGAAAACTGTGGATCAGGAAGTGAGGGACTTTTTCCAGTAAAGTGAACAGATGACCAGGTCTAATGTAAACTCTACGAAAATATAAGAAATGTTCATTATTATATGTATATATTAGAAATCGAATTCTATTACAATAATGGCAAGCAGGTTGCAAAATTACAGGAAAATAAATTTTGTCAGAAACACCTGGCAAACAATACGTTTGCAAACCCAAAAACAAGTGTATCTACATGATGTGTAAATATAATTATTAATGTTAAAAAAATACAATTATGACAAAGCACAAACCAAAACCCTAACTTTCTAACTTAATGTACCGTGGACTAAGAAAGAGAAAGAAACGGAGGGCCGGTTTTTTTAATTGGTGAGGAAAAGAAAAATATGACATGATTTTCTTCAAAGAAGCATCTGCTGTTAGAAGTGACATTAGCAGTCTTGGAAAAAAAATGAAGTGGGTGGGAAAATGCAGTATGTAGTACCAATCATAGTAAAGGTCTAATAATACTTATATCACCCAAATGTGCATTAAAATAGTAAATCTTCATATTGATAAAGGGAAAAAATGTAGGTTTTATGCTTGAAAGTAGAAATGAATGATACAGTCTACAATTATGGAATTTTATGGACCCTCTATTGAGAAAGAAAAAACCTGTGTTATCAACTATGAAAAACATACATGGTACTTGACGAATTGGAGACCAATTTCCTAATAAATGTCCGATCTATTAAATTGCCCACTGAAGCGCTTGCAAAAAGACTCCAGAAAGTATCCATGACTTATGGACTCCGACCCAACAGGATATAGCGTTAAAATCGCGTCTATGGCAAGCCAATAAAGGCCATAACGTAATTGCCACAACGCGTTGGAGGAAAGTAGGCAACGCGTTGCGGACATTTCGGCAAGCGTTGCGACTTTCGGCCATCAAAATCATGATTTTCGGACGATTTCAAAAAATAGACCACAACGCGTGTTAGCTACTTGCAACGCGTTGCAAAACCTCAAACGCGTTGCCGAGCTTAATCACACGCTTTGCAAGCTTCACAACGCGTTGATAAGGTCAACAAGCCATAAGGGTCATAACGTATGGTCGCAACGCGTTGTGAGAAAAGTACAACACGCGTTGCGACACATTCGGCAAACGCGTTGCGACATTTCGGAACCGCGTTGCGACATTTGGCAACGCGTTGCGACATTCAGCAACGCGTTGCCGAATTCGGAAACGCGTTGCGAGTGTCGGCCAATCAAAAATCATGAATTCTGTGGACGTATTTCAAAAATATAAACAGCTCACAACGCGGTTGCGCCCTTACAACCGTTGCACAAACCTTCGCCACGCGTTGCGGCTATACGTTATGACCCTTATGCCTTTCAAACGCGTTGTGCAGTTTACAACGTGTTGTGAAGCTCGCAACGCGTTGTGAAGATTGCAAAGCGTTGTGAAGGCAATAAGGGTATAACGTATTGCCGCAACGCGTTGTGGATTCTATTGTTTTTTGGAATACGTCACAGAAATGCATGATTTGAATTGGCCGACGCCGCAAGCGTTGCCGAAAGTCGCAGCCGTGCTACTTTCTCACAACGTGTTGCGGCAATACGTTTAGACCATTAGGGTTGGAACCTCGCAACGCGTTGCGAAGGTCGCAACGCGTGGTGAAGGTCGCAATCGCGTTGTGAAGGCTTGCACCGCGTTTGTGAGTTTCACACGCGTTGTAGATACTTTGCAACGCGTTGTGGGGATTATTGAACTACGTCACAGAAATTCGTAATTCTAATTGGCCGACGCCGCAACGCGTTGCTCTTTCTTGCAACGCGTTGTGAATTTCTTGCAAAGCGTTGCCGGAATGTCGCAACGCGTTGTGGCAAGTACGTTATGGCCTTTATGGCTTGCCATACTAGTCCACAAGCACCTGTGTGTTCGTTCGGAAGCGAGTCAGAAAAACCGGAAGAGAGAAGATTTGACTAGCGCCCTATTTAGTATATTTGCAGATGGGCAACCCTTGGCTCGTGTATATGAATCCAAATGATCATATTACTAGTTAGGAAAAAAATCATTCCTGCAACCCCTGTGCGGAACCACGAACACTCCAGGCCTTAGCTTTGTATCTAACAAGCTGTTCCGCAATGCCTTAATTCGTTGTAGAGTGCCACGTTAGAGGATTTGTTTCCCCTGCAATCGATCTAAACATACAACAGGGCAAAGGACACATGTATGACAATGTTTTTAATTCCTTGTGCTTTGGTTTGGACCGAGTGTGGGGCAACGAATTCAATTATGGACACTACAGCGAATATTGGTAGAGCATTGGACATAGTTGTCAAAAGACAATATCATTTGCCCGCCTTGTGTTATTAAATCCCACCCTGATCCCATTTCCGGCTTAAGGTTTTAATGCGATAATCACCTCTCAGCAGGAGAGCACTATGAGAGTTTGCCGAAAAATCATGATCCAAATACAATCAAATCAAATTATTTATCTCAAATCAAAATACAATCCAATACAAATTAATTCTGTTACATGATAAACTATAATGGTGAATGAGATGGGGACACTTGCTTAAACTCTAGCGTGGGGTGCAGGTCAGAAACTAGATGGTACAGTGTGATACAGAATAGTGTTGGGACGGTCAACATTCTCCAGGAATTGTACTGTAATATTTGATGAACAATAAAAAAAATGCAGTGTTAAAGTGAAATAATAAGGAAGAATAAGAATGTGCATTGAAAATGAGCCCGAAGTTAAAAACAGACAAAACATAGAGTCTCACACATAATGAACAAAGCAGGAAAAAACAATGAAAAAACAGCACCAAGGTGACGTTACAAACTAACTACCGACAAATAATTTGATAGCAAGACAAAAAGGAGAAAACTGAATGTATATTTTCAATTCAAAAGCCAACCGCTTTACAGTATAATATATTGTATTTGCTGGTATTTCGAAGGGTGCGATGAAATAAATTGATTTGTCCAGGACAATAACCAGTTGAATTATCTCATAAGGACAGCTATACCACCTATTTTCTACTTCTTACAATCTCCTTCCGGGCACTTTTCGGACCGAACACATATGTAATATTATCGTCCTCTACCCATCCGGGCTTGCTAGCTCAGTCGCAAGAGCGAGGTGGTGGTAATACGGAGGTCTCCGGTGAATCGGTCCCAACAGTAACGTGCGTGGTCATCTCAGGGGAACGATTATAAAAGACCTCCACTATATGCTCTATTTCAAACGAAAAAACCCGGCGTGAAAGCAACTACAGTCCGGTGGGAGCCATAGACGGGGCTCCATAGACGATAACGGATAAGCGTGAAACTAATGTTCCGTAAAGAGTCAACTGACGCGATTGCCCTATTGTTCACATTGTCCCGGACTGTGGTGCGGCCGGACAAATGGTAACGCTACACCGGCTCTTTTCAACGTATAGTTCAAAATACATTTCTTTTGTTTTACCCAAACCCTTGAATCACGCTTACTGAAGTAAAGGAACATTTGGTGTTTTCTTCGATAAAAAAATCAAGGTGTTTAACTTCGGCAAAATTGCCAACATCAGCTATCGGTAGACGAAACCCAGAGGTCCCTGCCACCATATATTTTGCTTGGAAAGTTAGTCTGTTAATGTCACTCATGAAGCGGTTGGAAACAGATTACTGCAAAAGGTCCCTTCAGCGGGCCTTTAAGTTTTCCAAACAATTTTCCTGATAAATGAGGGAAACCGTGGGTATTGATTATAGAAGACCAATTCCTTTTAGAATCAGTAGAGTCAATCTACTCTAACACTTTGCCCCATTCAGTGTTTCTTTGCTCAGGTCCGGGACAATTTGGTCATTGGGAAGCTTTTCACTTGGTGCGACACTGCTGAGACTCGGGTCAAAGACTTAACTTTGGCTTGGAATTACTGATGAAATGGTTTGGCTTTTCTTTGCCTGAGATGTTCCCGTACAAAGAAAAGGCGTTTGTTGGGTTTCGTCCATAGTCGCGGAAAAGCGTGTTCCATGATAGGTTCAGAACGCGAGAGCAACTCAAACCGATATTATGTGGTGATATTACTCAGTACTCAGTCCTCCAGGGGCCGAATCTAAACGGCAGAAATATCGCAAAGCCAGGGCCCCAAATAATGATAGGAGGGCCCCACCACCTACTCAGCTACCTCCAGGGGTCCAAATCTACCATAGGCAGAAAATCCTCAGCAAGTCTACTGTGTGAAGTGGCCACCGCACTTAGCAAAGAAGGGCCCCCAAATCTCCTAATTGCGAGGCCAAAACCTAACTCAGATCATCGAGGGACCCAATCTCCAGAGGGCGAAAAATAATCAGCAAGTCTACTGTGTGAAGGGCCATCTCATTGACGCAAAAGCAGGGCCCCAAATCTACTGATTGGAGGGCCCAAACATACTCAGCTACTCGAGGGGCCCAAGTATAATATCCAAAAAAATTAACCAAGCCATTCTTCTGTGTGAAGTGGCCCCCTCTCAGCAAAACCAGGGTAGAAATCTCTGATTGGAGGGCCCAAATCTACTCCGCTACTCCAGGGGCCAAATCTTCCGAGTGCAGATAGGTATCAGCAAGTCTAATGTGTGAAGTGGCAACATCACTAGCAAAGCAGGGCCCCAAATCATACTGAATTGTTTTTTTTGAGGGGCCCAAACCTACTCAGCTCTACTCAGGGGCCCAATATAAGAGTGCAGAAAAAGTACGCAGCAACTCTACTGTGTGAAATGGCCACCTCCCTCAGCAAAGTCAGGGCCCGAATAAATCTACTAATTGGAGGGCCCAAACCTACTCAACTACTGCCCGGGGCCCAATCTTACAGATTGCAGAAATGTGATTCAGCAACGTATTTACTATGTGAAGTGGCACATCACTCAGCAAAGGCCAGGGCCCCAAATCTACTGATTGGAGGGCCCAAACCTAATCAGCTAACTCCAGGGGCCAATCTACAGAGCGCAGAAAAGTATCAGCAAGTCTACTTGTGAAGTGACACCTCACTACAGCAAAGCCAGGGCCCCAAATCTCCTGATGGGAGGGCCACAAAACCTACTCAGCTACTCCAGGGGGCCCCATTCTCACAAAGTGCAAGAAAAGTACTCAGCAAGTCTACTGTGTGTGAACCAGTGCACCACCTCGACTCAGCAAGGGCCGGGCACAACATCTACTGAGGGGGGGACCAAACTACTCAGGATCCAGGGCCCAATCTACAAAGTGCAGAAAAGTATGTCAGCAAGCGCGTGTGTGAAGTGGCCACCTCCCTCGCTCAGCAAAGCCAGGGCACATTTACTGATTGTTTAGAGGGCCCAAACTAACTCAGCTACTCAGCGGCCAATCTACGAGTGCAAAATGTATTTCCGAAAGTCTACTGTGGAAGTGGCCACATCACTCAGCAACGCAGGGCCCCAAAAATCTACTAATTGTATAGGAGGGCGCCAAACCTATTAAGGGTTACTCCAGGGGCCCAATCGACAGAGTGCAGAAAAAGTAATCAGCAAGTCTACTATGTTAAGTGGCCACCTCAATCAGCAAGCCCGGGCCCCAAATATACTGATGGAATTGCCCCAACCTACTCAAGCTTATTATCCTCGGGCACAATGTACAGAGTGCAGAAAACTACTCAGCAAAAGCAAGGGCCCCAAAATCCTAGCGTGTGAAAGTGGCCAC
>JAMKCH010025781.1:0-27649 GCA_023653785.1 Ophioderma brevispina
TCAATCACAAAATTTGTAAGTTGTTACGGTCTTGCGGTGTGTTTCTTGCTGTGCTCAAATGTTTTCAAGTTCCATTTGTTTTTACATTATGTGCTGCAACGGAAATATAATTTCTATTTTTTTTCATGAGTATGGCACTTTTATATTTATTTCAATAGCTTTTTCCCATAGTTACATGGGGAAAGACGCAAGTAAAGCTATCTGCTGCTATTTTCATATCCCGTAAATCATGTAAATTGTTGCACATTTTACCTCCAAACTGAAAGGTTTAAGTAATCATTGTATACCTACTTTCTCGGTGTGTAATCGTATAGCAGGGGATTGTAGTGTAAGAGTGTGCGCTTCCTCGGATAATTGTGAATTTTTTTTGCACAACAAGTACTTTTTAGCATTGAATAAAATAAATTGATGGAACACTTGTCAACCCCTTAATGGTCTCCAGCTTGGGTTTTTCAAGGTTTACATGGGTCCAAAATTGTAAATGTTCTGAAGTTAAAAAAAAGCACACCATGGTGTTTGTCTGATCACAAGGATTCCAAAAAGGTTAGTTTACACTATCTATGGCTTATCGTTCCGGAGTTAGGGGTCAAAACTGTAAAATGGTGAAAGGTCATTTTGGTGTGTACACGGGTCGAAAGTTAAAGTTGCTTTGGTTCAGTAATATTTGTTCAAATTTTTTTCTCTAGCTTAAAGGATTGAAATAAGGAATAGCTTTGGCCTTATCTGTTTATGCTTAGTTTTCACGTTTATCCAACAAAATAGGTCCAGTCAATATAACTCCAATAGCTGCAATAGCTGTTACTTATTCTCCATGTTGGTTAATACCCAGACAGGTAAGGATAGTCAAAACTAGGTTCCTGAGTATTCATTCTAATTACTCAACTAACATGTGAACCACATTTTAAGAAAATTGGAGCAACTTTTAATTTTTGAGAGACCCCTGTAAAAACCAAAATTGACCTTTTTACATTTTTACAGTTTTTATAACCGCCGCCGGCATATTTCCTAAAACTTAAGTCACAGTAGTTAAATATACCTTTTTTTGGAATCCTTACGACCAGACGACCTCATGGTGTGCCTTTTTTTTCAACACACTCGAACCATTTTAAATTAAAAAAAATTAACCCTGTGTCATGTTAAAATCCAGCTGGGGGCCGTGAAACGGGTGTGGCAAGTGTCTTCCATCAATTTTTTGATTAAGCAATGTATAAAGTAGCATGTTGTACCAAAATTTCACAAATTTGCTCCGGATTTGCCACACTCACATATATCTGTTCACTACAGTCCCCCACTATAAGGGTTTTGCCCAAAGATTCGAAAGTGCGCGCACATTGTTAAGTCACACATACATGTAAAGTTCACACATGTGGGAAATTCTAATTTACTACAAATTCCGTGTTAATATTTGAACGAAAACACAAATAAATGAGAAGCTCAAAAATAAAAGATTGAGATCTTATCGAAAATAAAAGCAAACAATCCAAAAATTAAATGCAGCAGGAAGATTCGAACCCACACCCTTTAGATCAACTTTTAAAAATATTTTTGTTAAATAATTGTACCACTGGGACCACGGGAGAAAAAACACAAGTCACTTCGCTAAATAGGATACATATAATCATCTTATAGTATAAAGTAAATCAAACAAAACAACGCATGCTATTCTTTTGAAGTTTGTCCCTCAATACCACCACATTCGCATTTGTTGGCAGTCAACATTTACGGTCTACACGGGTGAAAATGATTGTTTTGCAATTATCCCAATCCACGTTTATGTTATTTAAAGAAAATTTCAAACGGTCCCCTACAAGGAAACATAAACCAGCCACTACAAAGAGCCATTGCTTTTTACGACTCGGAATGGTAGACCGTGGGCATACGCATGGCCCCTATTGAACACTGTGTTGACCGTTTGTTGCGTACTCTTTCAGCGTTAGTTTAATATAATAATAACTTTGTATAATTTTAGATGTGAGGGCCTTATATTGATATGATTCTAAGCGAAATCTTTACGTAGCTTCGCGTACTAAGGTTCCTGCTAGAATCATGCCTATAGAGGCACTCCCATTAAAATATAAAAATGTTATTACTGCCTCTTTGAAACTCTGAAATAAAGCCTGACATTACTAGCGCTCGTTCACTGGTTTCCACATTAACACAGTCCCTCTGTGGCCCTGTGGTAATAAATCACGCCTAGAAAGCGATAGGTCCGGGTTCGACGCCCGTGTATTTTTCGTCATTTTTTTTTTTTTTTTTATTTTTAGTTCTGTGCTCGCCAGTTTTCTCTCTCCGAGCTTCTATGTATTTTTAAATTAAATAACATAACTCAATTTTTGTTATCTTGGTTTTTTAAATTTATTTTTTTTTGTGGTATTGAACCTGTACTTGGTCCTGATGATAAAGAAAATTACATACTCAATGGACCGTCGACTCCAATACCACACCATAAACATAATGATCTATAAGTATTAAATACCAAATATATTAAATAGCAAATACTCTTGGAAGTCCATTTTCTCATTGATCGTAAAAAGGGGGCCGTTTTCTTTCTTTCGTGTTTTTCTTTTTTCTTCTTCTTGAGACTGATGCACAGTTGCGAGTATGTAGCTGCTACAGGTTACCAAATGTGAATTGTGGATGCAGAACTTTATTTTTATTATTACCAACACTCTTCTAATTTGCTTTAATACCTGATTTTTAATATTTTAATTTGTCTGTCAAGGAACTTAATTACGGTTTCAGTTTTCTCTCCTCTCTCTCTCTGCGACCAAATTCTTTTTCCAATTTAGGAGATACTCCAAATACTGCTTGTCCATGCAGACCCACTTTTGTTTTGTATGAAAATATTCCCTCGTCCTCTACCCCTTGATAACTCATTGATCGTTAGAGCGTCCTCGCGCCAATCACTCTTAATAAATCAGTGTTTCATTCATATCAAATTCTATCCATTTATTCCGTTCACTTAAGCTTCAATCTCTTCAATCTCACCGCGCACCGCGCGAAAGCCGTTAAAAATGCACCTTTCATACTAATAGAGTTTGTACAATTTATAAATTAAAAAGATAGTAGCGGACATTCATTCTGTTGGTTTCCTTTTATTATTTAAATACGGAAGCATCCGTTGAACACTCTAATGATGTCATTAATGTCATTAACTTTTCTGTTTGTATGTATATATACTATCATAATAGATAACTATCATTTCTTCCATACGGAAAGTTCAATTATATTATTGTGGGCGGACTTTTGAATAGAAAGAAAGTTTATTTAGCAGAGAGAAGAAGACATTTGACTAAGTTTTCACTACTTAGTTTTTAATTTTGGAACTCATATCGCCTGCTGAGAAGAAAGCGATTTGCTGGAGTTTCGTCAGATATTTTTGAACATGCGCTTAAAATACGCTTTGGCCAAAGCTTTCCCCTCCAACCTATACTCGGTTTAATAGTGGTAAAAGTATATCACCTCCCCAACCACCCCCAAAAAAAAAAAATAAAACACGCAACCACGCCCCTCTCCCCCCTACAATGTTGAACCACTAAATAATATTTAAAGCTGATCTAAGCAGTCCACACGATTGCCCACTGATTTTCCTTCCACTTATGGCTCCTGCGTAACCTGTGTTGGTAGAACATCATCATAACATTCGTGCGAAGGGGTGGGATTCGGAAATTCAATATGTATCACTCCACTAATAAAATTTCAGTAAACGCAATTAACTATGGTTTACAATCTGCTTGGTGTTCTCCAAGCATTGTATGGGGGGGGGGGTCGGAAGCTCAATGTCTATTTTCCAAATTAAAAATAAACTTAATCCAGTCAAAATTACTAGTCTAAATTATTAGTTTATAAACATCCATTACGAAAACCATTCGATACCCAACGAACTCGAAGAAATATGCAAGTGTCGAGTACAATGCGGCTAACATTAGAGATCTACATAAACCAGTCGATGACTGCACTAAAGAGCTTGATCGATGCCCAAAAAGGAACTACTGAGCTAACAACTATCAAAGATAAAGCCCTACGAGATGCCAACAATCAGGAAACGTATTCCCAGAAGAAACAACGTAAGGATCTTGCTCCCTGTCACGACCGACGGTGGTAGACACAAACTCATCGTCAAAAAAATCTGTGCTGATCACCTGGACTTACCATTGATGACGCTGATATTGACAGATCACATCGCGTTGGACCCAACCTATGAATGTTACGCGAACCGCTGATCGTTAATTCCGCCACAAAACCCCACCCCTCGTCCCGATGTTTAAATCCGACTGTACTGAACTCTCGTCGGCAATTTTAAAGGCTCTAAAATAGTAATCAAGAAATCTTACCAAGAAAACCACAACTTTACTGAAGCAGTACAAATGTACCCAAAATGTATCAAGCATGGTCTTGGATGGTAAACTTTGCTCTGAAAGAAGGCTCTGATAGAGCTCGTGTCATCAGTTGGTCAATCAGATCTTAACAAACTTTAGTTTACTCAATTGTAACGGAACTATAGCTACTGTTTTCCATACGCGAATACCATCCCAGCGCGTTCCTCTAATAAAATTGTTTACATGGTTCAAAGACTGTGATTAACATACTTGATGTACATCGTTATTTTCTATGTTAACTTAGCCACGGGGTTAGGTCTCATTGGCCTAAAAAATCGGCTGATTTATATAATTAGTCCCCTTGTTATATAATTTCTGACCGTTAAAAAATACAATTAAAATAAAATAAATTTTTAATTTTTTCGGTACCTGTGGACTACTAGTTCAGTTGTGTTTGATGACATGCCTTTCCTAGCAGAGACCCATTTTCTTGTTCTTGCATTTTTCTCCTGTATTTTTTTTTTTTGTTGGGTTGGGTCGTCCTTGTATAAATTGTCTCCATTGCTTACAATTATAATATGGGGCATGCCACATGCAGTCATTTTTATCATAAAACATGTCAAGTATTCCCATGGTTAACTCGATATGTCATTTGCCTCTATGACTGTTTTCACGTACAACTATCTACCGTAGATAGATGTTATTGTAACACCCTACCTGGTGTTCTATATTATACTTTGTTCATCACCTGCTGGCTATTTTATTCTGCTTTAGTATGTCTCGGTTCGCGGTGTGTTGAGCCTTGCCTTTTTGGTGATTAACGAAGTATATCAATACTCTCCAGCATTCAGGGTCATACATAAAAATTGTTTTTTATGCACCGTAATATTGCTTTATACTAATTAAGCATGTTCCTCACTGGTTTATAACCTATAATGGTTTGTATTTGCTCTGTGCTATACTCCATGTCTGTTAAGGGCTATTTTCGCATCTCTGTAAAACATAATTGCTGTAAAAGCCATCAGTATTTAGTAGGGTGCATCAGATGCCCCTCATGTCAATCAATTTTCCTTGAAACCTAGTCTTTAATTTTCCACTTGTCAAAACTATAACGCTCCACCCAAATTTAAATTCATTCGGATGTCGGCAGGGGAGCCTCCATGAGCTTAAAGTTTGTACACAAAGTCAATGAAGGATGTTTTGATGTTTTTTTCAAACCACAAAAACATGATGACCGATAACGTGATTTTGGGGCCATAAATCTCCAAGAAGTTTATTAATGCTAGGTAACCAATTTCCAACAACTTACAAAACAATGTCCATCCTCATGCCAGAAAACTACATTTATTAATGACTTTCATTGGAGGCAAGGCAATACAAGAATAACCACAACCATGACCCAGATAAGCTTGTAGCATGTATACTGAGGTTCTTTAAGGACAGTGTATTGTTGTAATCAAGCCTTCAGTAGCTATTTACATAATCAATACTCTATTGACAAAGAGTTATCTACTATTGAAAGAACGCCACCTGTCTTTCCCTGTTTGACATAAATTGAGAGGACATAGAGTTGCCTGCTATTATTGGCCCAGTACCATGTTTACAACTATTGATATATTATGTAACTGTTTAATGGTTATATAGGCCTTGACTTACAACAATACACTGTCCTTCAAACTAACTTCAAAGCTCTGTATATGGGTCATGTTTGGCTATTCAGTGTATTTCCTTGACTCCACTGAAATAAATTTCTAAAAATATATTTTCTGTGCCAATGAGGAGGAGTTTGATTGGTACTTTCTTGGAAAATGTTTGCTACCTATACAGTCCATCTTGGATAATTTTCTGACCAAATCACCATGACGATCACATCTTTGTGGTTTTTGTAAAAAACAACAACACATCCTATTGACTTGGTGTCAAAATTTAAGCTCATGTGGGCCCCACTTGCCGACAATCCGATGAATTTAATTTGTGAGGTTCTAAATTTGACAAGTGCACTTTAAGACTAGGTTTCCAAGAAATTGATTTACATGATGGGCATCTGATGCACCCTTTATTTAGTACCGATCCTTGGGTTACTATTATGATACCCTGCTCTGTTCAACATTGTCACTTTAGAGTTTTGATGATTAGCCTCTATTATGCCTTATCGCTTTGGTATATCTTTATCTTAGTTGTCAAAGATTATCTACACATTTTTTCTTTAAAATAAATAAATAAAACTTCCATATCATCACAAACACAACACACAACATACATCCACACTCTCTCCTCACTCTCTAATCTCTCACATGTCACCCACAACACACACCCACACACACACCCCCACACTCACACCCTACTTTTACACTGTTGTCATCATGCATTGTATTAATGTCATATTGCATTGTACTGCCCCTACCTTCAATTCGTTGTTTTTTTTTTCTATGACTTACCTCCCTCCATTCAAACGTTTTATTATGCGCTATATAAATATCTTATTACTTTTTACAAAGATCTATATGTGTTGAGCGCAAAGGTTTTAGGGTGCTATAAAATACACTCAACACAATGGTTTATTGTAATACGCCTACCTGGATTATATTATCTTTGTTCATCACCTGCCTAGTCTATATTTTATTCGGCTTTATAGTTTTGCGCGTTGTAAGTAGTCCTGTTTTATATTGCGACTCTTGCCTTGGGTGCGCCGCGTTGGCGTCGCCCATTGCTTTATGCTGCGATGGCGGTTGACCCTTTGCACTCGCGACTGCTCTATTCTATGTCGATTCGCGGTGTGCGGGGGGGAAAAGTCTTCCTTGCCTTTTTGGTGATGAACTGAAGTTATCATATACTCCCCAGATTCAGGGTCCATACATAATATTGTTTTATGCAATACGTAATATTGCTTTGTTTTAATAATTCCTTCCTCTCTGGTTTAAACAACCTTTATGTAATGGTTCTGTGTTTGCTCTGTGCTACTCAGTCTGTATAAGGTCTATTTCAGTTTATCTTGTAACACTTTGCTGTAAAAGCCATCAGTATTTAGTACTGATCCTGTGGTTCTATTATGATACCCTGCTCTGTCAACATTGACACTCTATATAGATTATGACTTGCCTATTATTATGCTTTTTTGCTTTTGTACAATCCTGGTATTTTAGCTGTCAAACATTAGTTCACGCTTTTTTTCCAAATTACTTCCATATCATAACATACCACACACGCCGCACCAACACCCCCCCCACACACACTCTCTCCCCCCCCCTTTCTTCCCCCTCTCCTCTCCCGCTCTCTCTCATCATTTCTTCCATACACTAACACATACACTTACACTCTGCTTTTACACTGTTTTATTTAGTGCGGGAACGGTGGCATGATTGGCCTATGTTTTGGAACCTACACATGTTTACATTTCTGATGCACTTCCTTTGCAGTGTATATACATCATTATATTGCTTTTGTAATCTTATCTAACATTTGGGTTAACCCAACCTATGCTCTGGCATCATGATTTAATTACTGATAAGTATGTAATACATACTACCCACACCTATCCATCCCTACCTCTCCACCCCACACAGCCCACACACCCACTTACAAACACATAAGCCATATTCCTTTCATTCCCCATAATAATTATTGTCCTGTAATTCTACAAATATGTTATTCTGGTTTTATTGCATTCCCACTGTGGCTTCTCATGACAATTGTTTATATCTCTTTTAGATATCTCGTTTAACATAGCTACTGATTGATATGTGCATTAGTATTATCCTCATGAAATTTTCCATTGGTAATCTGCCCCTACTTTAGGCTACATGGCGACATGTCTATATACTATCCTATACTTTGTTAATCACCTGTCCAGTCAAAATTTCTTAGTGTCTTGTAAGTTTAAGGCCCTGTAGTATTTTTTATTTACAGTGTGTCCTCTCCGTTGGGGCACGCGCGTGCGTATGTGTAGCCCAAGACGTCAGTATTCGAATGGACACGGACGAGTGAGGAAAGTCCTCGATCGACCCGGGAAAACGAAACCGGAACATAGCTTTTTCAGCCAATCAGAATTCTCGGAACCCACTAGCCATGTTGCGGCTCCCCCCGTCGTACCGTACTCATATAATAGGCTTCTATTCATGTTATCTGCTGCCCTCAGTAGGTGAATTGAATGGAATATCGATTCAACTGCCCACTATTTGCGCAACCTACTGTAGTTTGACGCCCAATAGCCCATATCCAGACTTGCCCTGGGAATCAGAGTGTGCGATGCAAATGAATTGTGACTTTCATAAACGGAACCTCTTTGGTATATTGGATAATAAATGTAAGCCATTCCGATTTATTTAATAATCATAATGATCATTACCACAACTGTACCATATAAAGTTGATTTTTCAAAAACACAATTGAAAGTCCCATACAATTAAAATTTCATTAACTGAAAAAATAAAAATACTTTTTTTCTAATTTTTTCCCCCGGGATGGGGAGTCACCACCCCAATAAACCCTTTCCTCCCGGTGTGCTAAAAGCTGAAAAGCTTCCCAGAAACCTTCCAGGTAATCTATTTCTCATCCTTTCGTGTCATTAACAGAGATTTAAAATAGATCCCAAAATCATTGTGATTTGGGACCTATCAATTCCTTAGATTTAAAATTAAATCTATATAATTCTTATCTATAAGATTAATTTTAAATCTAAAAAGATTGGTCCCCTCACCACTTGTTGGGATTTATTTAAACCCTTAAATTTATAGTGAACTAAAAAAAATGTGAAGGTAAACGCATCACCGTACAGTTTGGGTATAGCCGTCAGTCGAAGGTATATGGGGTGGATGTCCCAAGATAATTTTGGTACTTAAAAAAAAAAACTTTTGCACAGTATGGCTCTTAACTCCCTCGTATATATAAAACCAGGCCAATGCCATCATTTGAGCTGAAAACAGCATGACGTCCCGATATTCCTACCTTTATTCGCCTATTTTCTGGGGAAAAGAAATAAAGTTGCCCGGACTTCATGATGTCATCGTGACGCCATATACTACACTCAATTTCCTTACCTCCGTGCTAGTGATCTCAGTGCGACATTTCATACCACGGTCGCACCAGTAAACCGCGCCCGCTGGACTAACCATCGACTTGACAATAGGGAGGGGGTGTGGCTACCACCCACCGAAGTTAAACTTTGCTCCGGTGCGATAAAATGCCAAACGCTTTAGCACAAGAAATTAAAAATCAGGAAAACAGCACCTTTAACAAATATGAGTAAAAAGTAGCAACTTATTTTGTTCGATTTAGGTAATATGGGCATTCATCCTCAAATGGGACATGAGAGAGACAGTAGATGACAATATGATTACCTAACTGCAATTGTTCGATACGGGAGACTTTTATTATCTATATAATAGGATGTAGAGCTATTCTAGATGACAATAAGATTTACCTAACTGCAATTGTTGGACACGGGAGACCTTTTGTTAATATACAAAGGGGGAAGTAGAGAATTACCGTAATACAATATGATGACTAACTGCAATGTTGGATACGGGAGAACTTGTGTTATCTTACAAGGTGATGTACGATTACTTAGAAGACAAGATTACCTAAATGCAATTGTTGGATACGGAGAGACTTTTTGTTATCTATACAATGGGGAATGTAGATATGACTTAGCTGACAAACTGATTACCTAACTGCAATTGTTGGATACGGGAGAATTTTGATATAGATACAAATGGGGAATTACAGATTACCGTATATGACCAATGATTACCAAACTGCAATGGTTGGATACGGGGAGATCTTTTGTTATATAGAACAACTGGGGAATGTAGAGATTTAGTTAGATGACATAGATTACCTAACTGCAATGTTGGATACGGGGGACTTTTTGTTATCGATACAAATGGGGAATGTACAGATACCTTAAATGACCAATGATTCACCAAACTGCCACTGTGGATACGGGAGATCTTTTGTTATTAGACAAATGGGGAATGTTAGAGATTACGTTTTAGATGACAATATGATATATACCTAACTGAATTGTTGGATACGGTAGACCTTTTGGTATCATTACAAATGGGGAATGTAAGATTAACTCAGATGCCAAATGACGTACCTAACTGCAAGTGATTGGATACGGGAGGACCGTTGTTATCTATACAAATGGGGAATGTAGAGATTACCTCAGGATGACAATTGATTTACTTAACTGCAATTGTGGATACGGGAGACCTTTTGTTATCGATACAAATGGGGCATGTAGAGATTACATTAGATGACAATATGACTTACCTAACTGCCAATTGTGGATACAGAGACCTGTTGTATCTAGACCAAATAGGGAATGTAGAGATTACTCTAGATAACAATGAGTTACCCAACTGACTTGTTGGACAACGGGGAGACCTTTTGTTATCCTATACAAATGGGGAATGTAGAGATTCACCTCAGATGACCATAGGATGTACCTAACTGCAATTGTTGGATTCGGGCACCTTTGTTAGTATACAAAGGGGGAATGTAGAGATACCTAGATGACAATATGATTTACCTAAACGCAATTGTGGACCACGGGAGACATTTTGGTATCTATACAAATGGGGAAGTAGAGATTACTAGATGACAATTGAGATTGATGAACATATGATTTCCTAATGCAATGTTGGATACGGAGAACCTTTTGTTATCTTATACAACATGTAATTAGAGATTTACCTCGAGGACAATATGATTTACCTAACTGCAATTGTTGGATACGGGACGCCTTTTGTAGTATACAAAGGGGAAGTAGAGATTACCTTAGAGGACAATATGATTTACCTAATGCCAATTGTTGGAACGGTGACAATTTTGTTATTATAAAGATGGGGAAATGTACGATTACCTTAAATGACAATGATTTACCTAACTGCAAGTGTTGGATACGGGAGACCTTTTATTCTAGACCAAATGGGGCATGTGGATAGTAGATGACAATATGATTTACCTAACTGCAATGTTGTATACGGGAGACATTTTGTTTATCTATACAAATGGGGAATGTAGAGATTACTCTAGATGAAACAATATGATTACTAAATGCAATTGGTGGAACGGGGAGCTCTTTTGGTTCTATACAAAGGGGGAATGTACAGGTTAACTATATGACAATAATTAACCAAACTGCAATTTTTGGATACGGGAGACTTTCTGTTGTTATCTATACAAATTGGGAATGTAGAGATTACCTTAGATGACAATATTGATTACCTAACTGCAATTGTTCGATACGGGAGACCTTTTGTTATCTATACAAATGGGATGTACAGATTACCTTATATGGACAATGATTTACCTACATGCGTTTACTTTCCTCAACATAATATGACGTCTAGTGGAAGTCATAATGGGGATGGTGGTAACTTATTTTGATACCAATGGAAAGAAGAGAAAGAAACTCTAAGCTACCTGTGGTACCATATTTACAGGGAATCGGATGTCAGTAACGAAATTCACGGGGGGTGGTAACCCCCCCCCCACCCCCTTCGGAGTGTTACAAAAATGGCTACGGTAGACAAGGTTAAGAGAATAATCCGTCTGCCCCTTTCTAGATAAAGATTCCATAGGCTCTTATTATTTGGATGCCAGAGCACAGGATTGTTAGGTACACATTTAAACAAAGTGCTAATATTTATTATTCGTATTTAAATTTTGTATCCTGGCGAAACAACAACATCACGATTTTCTGAGGACTGGTACCTACCCTTTGAAATAAATGGATTCGCTTCGTGCTTCAGCATAGTCGAAGCCATTTTTTAGTTTGAATTTCTCTCCCAAATACAAAAATAAGCAAGCAAAATTCAAATTATGTTCACTGGTAGACAGGACGGCTCTGAAGTTTCAATTTCAAAGCAGTTACAGAGCCTAAAATTCTCAATAATAAACGCACGCAAAAAAAGGAAAAGTTCAAGATTGTTTATGGACTCCCTCCGAGACGTGTTGTCGATCTCACCGTCTAATTGGAACTAGATCTATTCATAGAAAGTATGTCTTGAAAAACAAAAAAATAACTAAATGCCGATTACCAATTTCATTGGGGACATATGAGTCGGGGTAGGCCTATGAGTGGAGAATTACAAAAGAGAAGTAATGCCTACATATAAAAATTCGGCTTTTGTGGGGATGTTTCCCGAAAATTATCTTGAGACGCTTCACATAAAATGTGTTTGTGTTATCTTATATGACAACGGGTGATGAAATTAGCAAGTGAAATAGTTACCATATTCGATATTTTCTCTGAAGGCAGATGATCATGTAGGCCCAAAATAAGTCTGTTAAAACAACGGACTGGAGGATTGCATAACATGTGTAGGTATAAAGTAGTAATATAGTTTATAAAAAAAAGGTGGCTTTTCGTGTGTGATTAAAAGTAGTATGAGTAAAAATGAAGATTATTTTTGTAAAAGGACAACTATGAACATTTATGAATTTAAGGGTAATATGAGTAGTGGTTATTACACTGTATGATAAATAATCTAAATCTCTTTTTGGGGAAAATGGGCGGTCCTTGAAAAAGGACCTGTGTTTTGGTGTGATGTAGATACTCTTCTAATTAGAATCCTATGTGTGATATGTGGCTCTGGAGCAGGTTTATCTAGGATAAGACGCCTTATATGGTTTACGTGTCTTATCCATAGATAAGGAGCATAAGTGTATCATTTTCTGTCATATCTATAGATACGAGACGTGAACCCAGATATGGCTTGTTATCCTAGGTTTGCACTTCTTATCTATGGATAAGAGTTGTTAACTATAGACAAGACTCGTGTTATCCTAGTTTACGCTCGTTAACTAGGGATAAGACAAAAAAGATACACTTATGCTTCCACAACCGCAAGGAAACTCCTGATCTAGTCAATGTTTGAGCGTGGAATTTTACCTACAAAGTCTATATCAGGGGAAAAAATTCCTCGAAATTGGGTTCTTATAAAGTAATTATTTCTTTTAAATACTGTCTTGTTTTAAATATTTATCAATTTTGTTCTTAATAGTACAAAGCCATTTTAGGGATTTATTCTAAATATAATTTTATTCTATGATAAAAATATTGAACATAATTTTGACCTCTAAAATATGGTTTAACACGTTCAATAAATATTTTATTTTGATATAATTATGTTATCCTCAGGTAACCACAAACCATTTTTAAAGGACATCGCCGGATAAGAAATGGAGGAGGCCCTCTATAATCATCATAGTTATAAGTCATCATCAATCATGTATGTAAGGTGTTTTTTATCCTCAAAATACACTTGTATCAAGAAAAAATGAGAAAAGTCTGAGAAACTTCAGGGGCATGCTCTCTGGAAAAAGCAAAGGTTAGAGCATGCCTCCATTGCAACGACCAGTTGATTTAAATGAAGAAAATAGAAGATGTTGCATAGCTGCTCTTTGTTTTAGAACTTGTAAATGATACCTAAATAGTCATTTTGTCCTCCATAAGCTACAAAGAGGCAGACATTTATAACAACACCCAAATACATATTAGCTTATGCTGATGTAGTGTAATGAGTGCTAAGATTTGGATTATATAACCGTCTTCACACCAAGCAAACTATTATGCAACACAATGGCCCGCATCTTAATGACCCATGGCCGCGCTATTTATATCATGAGCAAGTTAACTCTCCTTCTTATTATTAAAATCTCTTTCACATGGCGCAGTTCAATAGTTTTAATTCACAAGTATATTAAGCAAATACACCCCCTGCATTTTAGTATGATTTTTGATACCCAGAACCTGCATGGTCAGCGGTTGTTAACATGTGCCCATCCAATGCTACTGAACTGAGCCCTTGGTAGATTAGCATGCCTTGCCTCATAGTGGCATGGTATTTGTTGTTGTTGTTTTTTGGCAATTCCATATAGTTTTCAGGCCCCCAGAAAACAAAAATGCAAAAATGAGGTCTTCCCCCAAGAACCAGAATGCCACTCACATATATGTTGCTAATGTATATAACGCACATCCTTGCAAAACGGCACTGTGGTTCTTGGGGGTGGGGGGGGGGGAAGAAAGGGTTCATATTGGAAATTTCAATTACCCACTGAAAGCGCTATTAAGATTTAAAGAAAAGCGACTTTGAGAATTTATGGTAAATGGATTTTTTTGAAAACCACGAACACTTTGAGCACGTCGCTTTTTAATGCGGAATGTTTCAAATTCATTCGTTCTCATGAAAAATATAGGGGCCGCCCTTCATTCCTTATCGGCGAGTCCTTTGGAATTCCGTGGACATCAGGCTTAATCTCAGGTCTTCCTAGTACGGTACTGAGAGTATGCAATCATATATAGCTACTGAGTAGGTACTTGATATCTTGATTATTGATCGATATATTCATTTGCTAGAAAAAACTAAATTAATATAATATCCGGGGCGACTTCCAAATAAAAAATAATTACAATCAAGGCTGTCCCCACATACCCTCCTTTTTCTATTAGTCGAAACAGGGTAGCAGTAAATTATCCCAGCGCCCCCCCCCCCCCCCCGTAACCAATGGCCCACTCCCTTTCGCAACCATTGCGCGCCCCCCACCCACAGAGTAAATGATCGAGTCAGACGACCTTGATGCAGTGTGTAACAGTCAGACCGACCTACTTCAAGATACCAGGCCCTAAAATGTTTCAAAAATTGCTGAGTAACTGGTCTAGTTTATTAAACCAGTAACCGCAATATTTTTTAACAATGTTAAAGGTCTGGTATCTTGAAATTGGTCGGCCTGACTTGTTACACATGGTCAATTGTATCTGTGAGAGTTTTAATTCTAATGGGCCATAACGATTCGCAGATGGATTCGCAGGCAAACAAAAGAAGTACGTGGGAATGTTAACTGGTCTATAGAGTGCCCGAGTAATAAATTCGTTGCACCAGCAATCGGTCCAAACAAATAAAAAGCGCGGGGAATTCAAACTTTTCTTGTAACATGGCCATTGATTGTGTTGGGACCCGATGCTGGGGAACGAATCCTTTTGGTGCACTTCTACAGGGAATGGTTGATGGCATATAGCATGCTCAATTATTGATTTTACACCAACAAGGTTCATAGAACTAGGAATACTCCACGTCTTCAACCGAACAGCTCGGAAATACAAAAGAAGCCACAATACAAATCCGGATGATCGGATATGACGGGAAGCGAACATCGCTACTCGGTTTTACTACCTGCCGCTCGATCGGGTCTTGATTGAAGGTTGGACCGCCTTCTTGGAATAATGCCATCCAACCTGGCATTTATGAACCGTACCCCTATTACCATATAAAGAGAGTAGTCGGATCTGCTGCAGCTAACTAATATTGTCGTGTCAATGGTACAGCACACAAGTGGGGAGAAGCAATTGTACGTGGCCTTGCTATGAGGTTCGTACAACAATAATAGGATACGATACTATTATCTTGATCGTTCTGTTGGTCATCCATTGGATAAAAGGCTCTCAGCAAATTTTGTAAAAATCAATTCCAAAACAATTGCGAATGTAATGGGTCCGGTAGCAGATTGTGAATGGTACACCGAAATTGTCGGGTATGGTCTATCCCATGCCACTAAATGAAAAGAAATCATTGTTTAATAAACAAGAAGTCAGTAACTATTTTAGATGGCTAACTGATTAGCCAATAGCTTAAAGGTTTGCTCCTAATCTTGGTTAAAGGTTCCTAGTTTAAAAAATGGAAACAAAGCATGTTCCCTAATTTTTATGTCAACTTTTTTATGTACTTAATTACCCACCTATATATGACATGACCTTATGCCATGCAATGAAAGATGAAGTTACAACTGGAAACAAACCATGCAGGGGGAGTGGCGAATGGGGTTCATGACCCCATTCGGCACTTCGTATTATTATTGTGCCCAGGGGGAGATATTGGTGGGAACCATAATAATTATGACAGATTGTAAAAACCAATCACTACAGACGTGCCACATAGCATGTATTGTCGTAAATTTGGGCGGCTCAGTGAAATCGACGCGGGGGTTTATCAACTTTGATTGGGTAAAAAAACCCCACTCGCGAGATTGCCCTTCCGGTCGCCCGGGGAAAATCTTCAGAGAGATGGCAAATGGGACCATATGATAGTTCCTCACAATGTATAAAACTCTGATTTCTTCCTTCCTTTCTGGGTGAAAACGATCGTTGAGTACATGAAAGCTACTAGCATAAATTAAGCAGTATGCAACCTAAAATAAATGGAACAGTTAATTATGTAGGAAGTGACACGCGGGCGACCGGGAAAGTTCACCTGACGAAATTGGTCAGCCAAGCCAAAGCGAATATCCCACTCGATACGCTGCATTGGTTGCTCTCATTACAGTACTTGAGATATCATCTTAGTAACGTTTATCCAGTTTAAAAAGGATTATATACAAAGCCATAGACTAAAATAACTTTTAAAATTTTGGGAAAGAGTGAACGAATGGTTGTCAGTCCGAGTATTAACGCTGAGAATGCTGCGTATGGAAGCCAGGTCTAACCTATAAAGAAATGAAGTGACGAGTCCCATGGATTGAACATAATGTGGACATTAAAAAAAAACTTATGCACTGGAGACACTGTTTCAAATTTGCGTGTTTAAAAGAGGTTTTAAAGTGCTGTTGTTGTTTAAGTTTTAAACAACATGGTTTAGTTAGTTGTTGAACATGTTGTCTTAAAACAGGTTTGTATAGTTTTAAACAAGTTTTAAACACCTCGCATCTTTTAACCAACTGCTGTTTACCTGGTCATCGCTCACCCTTGTTTAAAAGTCAAAAAACAACTTGTTTAAAAAAAATTTTAAACAAATGATGCCTTAAAACTTTTAACAAGTTTGTTTAATTTTAACAAGTTGTTTAATTTTTAAAAAAGTTGCTTCACTTTTAAACAAGGTTGAGCGATGACCAGTGTAAAAGTGTTTGTTTAAAATTTTAATCAACATTGATTAATTTGTGCAAACAGTGTGTTGTACCACCTCATTTGCAACTAGTTAGCGATGCAAGCGGGTCATTGATAACTTGTTTCAGAAAAAAAAACACTTACAAGTGGCATGCTTTTTAAGCTAGAAGTTACAATCGTAAAAGTCTTGGAACACTGAAGCGCATTCGGGTGTTAATAAATGTACAAGTTGTTCAGAGGCCAACATTTCATCGTATTGTGACGGGGTTCAAAATTGTTGGATGGGAGGACGAGGGTAAAAAACAAATCTACCAGCCTACTGCTTTACCTTGGAGTTTGGAGAATGGTTTATTCACTCACATCAGGCAAAGTATCGGCTTGATTGCACTAAGAAGCCACGGGGTTGTTCATGTACTTTTTGTGAGGATTGTAGGAGTTTGAGAAGTAAAATAGAGTTCGCAAAGTGAATTTTTGGTCAAACGTCACAAAGTTACATTGAACATCCTTTCCAAAGTTTAAACTGAGCAAAATAAAAAAAAAAGGCGCGTGATGATTTCGGTCATTTTTTAGAACTCAGAAATGCGGTTTTTTTTGGATTTACCGTAATTCGGGTCTATTATCATCATCCCTACCATAAATAGAGCAAGTCCCTAAGCAGTGAGAAACAATGAAAACGTACACGCTATTCAGGGTGTGGCACATGCATGTGAATGAATGAAGGTCTAACCGGGTTTAAGAACATTTGGAATCTCTGACCCTGTGAGGTTTACTCTATGGAGTGCGTAATTTGTAGCACAGCAAAGCATGGAAAACAGCTACTTCACTACCAACAACGTTCACGATCAATCATTTTTTCGGTAATAAAAGTAAAGTTGTGCGTGGGTTGTGAAAAAATACTTTGAATTTGCAATTAAATTCTGGAAAATGGCCTGCAGTATTGGGCGGTGAAATCCAGACAAATACGTGTTTTTGGACTTTTTAGGCCTATATGCAACAAAATTAAACATGTGAGTCGGTGTTTGAATTTTACAGAATGTCAAAATCAAGTAATACACTATTAAGAACTCAATTATACGATGAGTGACCGCTCACGACCAATTCCAGGTATATGATGTTTCTCCCTCAAATATAATCAAGCAAAATATAATAGAAGCAAAAAGCGTACAAAATTGGCCATAAGGACAGATGTGTGTGTTAATGTGGTTAACATAAACATTTCAGAGAAGTTTTTTGTCAAACATCCAAAAAAACATTCTTGGACCGTTAATATCATTGGGGGGTTATCAGGAGAAAAAATGAACTTTTTCTGATACCAACATTTCAATGTTGTTCTGTGTAAACCGGGGGCACAAGGTTGTCGATCGAATCACCCAACTTTGAAGTACTATAGAGTAAAAGGAATGTAAAAGTACTGCCAATCAATTCTAACAAACAAAAATACTTAACCATGGTAATATACCCTTTCTGCAGTTTCCCAATGTATATTTTGACAACAAACTGTAAATTTAGCAGGTATCACAACGACAAAAGTCTATACATTGGGCTATTCCAAAAATATCCAACACCCCCACAAAATATGACAATTTCAAATTCGAAATTGACTATGGGAATTCCCAAAATGTTTTTGACAAATCCAGTGTTGCATTTCCATCATGTCATCTTTGGGGGTTTGACCAAAGGAACGAAAGGGGAAAACAGCATATAGTGATAGTATTCTTTAGGAAGTTTGTGATTATTTTCAGTGGGACAGCAGTAAAGTCATGGGCATTCACGAGTCATCTTGGGTTGTTAGCTACTCTTTAACCCTCGTCTACCGAAAGGGGGGGGGGTGATTACACCTCCCATCAGGTTTTTTCCCCGGCTTGCTAAACCCCCTTTTGGGGCCAAAGATTTAATGTAATTGTCAAGTGAAATGTCCGCTCATTTTCATCCAAAAAAAAACACACCCAAATAGGTAATATACAGGGTGAACCCAAGTGATGGAGTGCCCCCCCGGCGGAAACGAAAGGAGAAGTACCACATCCTAACACAAACAGGGAACATCACAGGACACTTGATTTTGGTATCAATAGATAGCTATGGTCTCCTCTTTCCATTGTACCAAATAAAGTACCAACATGACTAGCATTATGTCACAATGACGTCATAAAGTTCGCATGTCAGTAAAACTGCATTTATATAGACCACACACAGTGTAAAAATTCACATTTAACCAAAATGTTAGGAAAAATCCGTTTTCATGCGGTTTTTGACTCTACTTGATGGAAATGATAGGTTTTATATAATGACAGCCATTTTGAGCTTATAATAAGTGTTTGAGTGCTAAAACGCTATATTCAGTATTTTCGGACTTTCCTCAACATATGACGTAATGGTGGGACGTCAAGATGGGATGTTGGTACTTATTTCGCGTTTCCAATGGAAGAAGAAACTCTAACGATATACTTGGTACCACATTTACATGAATCGCGGTGTTCAGTAACGAAATCACAGGGGGGGTGGTAAACACCACCCCCCACCCCTTTCGGTGAGTTTGTTACCAAAAAATGGCTCAGGTAGACGAGCGATTAATTATCTATTCAGTGCAGTTGTTCAATTAACACAATTGGAATATTGGATTGTGTTTTTTTACGATTTGCTTGTGGGAAATTCTTCAGGCATGGAGTTCATGATGGGAATTCAATGATTTTTGGAGAAGGAAAGGTGTGGGAATCCCACGTCATCTTGGGGTGTGATAATTTCTGGGAATAGAACTCCATTCGCCAATACATATATATGTCCAGTCGTTTTGTATGATTCCTTTGTTACAGTATACGTAACGTTAAGTATTTTGGGCCAATGGATCACGTTTGAAAATGTACGATGTAAACGGCTTTCTAAAATGAGCTGCTGCTTTACTTCGTTCTGAGGCATTTACTCCAGTCGGGTTTTTGTCCAATGACTTTTTAATAGGAGGAACATGGTCAGCTTTTAAGTGTTTTTGATAAAGAACCCGCCATAAAACTTTAAATATCTTACGGACAGTTTAGATCCCTTAATGAGAAGGTTTTCCAGGTATTGCTCTTTCTACAGGGTGTATCCAAAATGTGCATGGAACGTTGACACCTGAATCGACAGATTCATTCAACCGTAATTTTTAACATAATCGTAATACTCATTCTTTATACTACAAAATTCTGAAAAATAAAGAAAATCCGCTTGAGAAAAATGAAGCAGATTAAAAGTTTTGTACACCTTACCATTATCTCTCATTCCAATGGAGTTCACACATAACACCACAGTTTATGCAACGAATAGATACCTCAATCATATTGGCCAATGAAAAAAGTGGTTTATGTGGCATGGGATGTTAAAAGTAATAACAAACCATTCTTCTCTTCTCAAAAACAATAACAATATAAAGCTTATACGTTTTTTCTTCAGCAATTGTTTGCACAAAATATTTGTGCAAATTATATGGATCAAAGAAAAATTTTCATGGTTAAAAAGCATGTTAAAAACAGATTTGAAAAAGATATGAGATGAGAGTTTTGAATAAAAGTATTGCACATAATCGACTGATACAGATGAATGCCAATAAGTGTAACCTGGGCGGCGCCAGGGTAAAATCCTAGGAGTGGCAGAAGATCAGGGGCGAAACATTACAAGAGAACTCATAGAGGTTAAAAATCAATATTTTTTACGCAATTGATTTGCTTAAAACCCCTGTTTTCCTGAATTTGAAATCCGGGGGGGGGGGGTGGTTCTCCCCCCCCCCCGCACCCCCTGACGCCGCCCCTGATAAGGACGCAACAGCTTTATGCTGTAACGAAAACTACTGCAAATATTACTTTACAAAACCACATTTTCCTCAATGCATATTGATAGAAACAGTTGAAATTTTCAAGAGGTTAACTCTGGATATGATCAAATGTGTTAGAATGCGTTAGATGTATAACCCCCTCCCCATCACACTATCTCCCTACATACACCCCATTTCCCTACCCCTAAAAACCCCCATTTCCCCCTCCCAACACCCCTATTTCTCTTCTCATAAAACATCCGGTTATTTTGGCATAAAACCTGTCACAAAATGTTAATATCTCCGGGCCAAATTAAATCCCTTGGAGAAAGATATTCAAGGTATGCCTTATATTAAATATTGAAAAAAGTCATATATTTGGTACAAATGACTATAGCGTTTATGTATAAAGATCTTTTAGAATTTGCCTTTTTGCTACAATACTGAAAATCACCTAAGTCTAAAAGGGTCTAAAAGGAGAAAAGGAATCATAAAGGTTTGCCTAAACGCATTATTGAAATCAACAATAAAATAATAGGAAAAATTCACATTAATGTTGACCATGGTCGGGCGTGGTCAGGTATCTGTAATCCTCTAGGTACCGCGCGTAGCGCGGCAAAAATTTTGGAAATTTGCTTGATGGGTTACAGCATTTGCAAACGTAAGTGTCATTGTCGCATGATTTTTTCGACGAGGGAGGGGTGGGGCAGGACTTCTCCATTCAGTAAGCGGGGCGGTAGGCTTAGTACAAATCAGGGGGAAATTGATATCTGTGTACCCGACCCCAAAAAACGTGTGGGGGGGACAGTCACCTTCGTCCCCCACGATTGCGCCATGCCAATAACCATGATAACGTATTGTCGTTTCAGGTGACCCCCCCACCTCCCGGGGAGGGAAAGCAGACCATAATGGATGCCACTAAAATGCTAACTAATGGCAGTATTGGAAGTGAACATAGACTTAAATTAATACAGCAAATAAATGGGTGTTTGATACAGTCTAGTATTTTAATGCCACTAAAAATAAAATAATCAGTGGATTCTTTAATGTGACCCAAAATGATTAATCGTAAATATCAACGTCAAGGATTTGTTGGTATTTAAACCCCTTCAAATAAGTAAAAAATAAAGGTGTAATATTGTCATGTACCATTAACTGATTTCAATGAGAATGTGAACACAAACATATATAACAAAGTTAGGGTAATTGTACAACAAGTAGTAACAATTACTCATTTTACACTTGTTGCTGTAATTTAAAAAAAGTTGTAATTCTTGATACTTTTAAGTAAACCAGATTCAAATCAATTAAGTTAATAATTCAAAGTTCAAACACAAGACAATTAGTAAAACCAAAAAGGACACAAACAAGCAGTACAATTTAGTATCTTATTTTTGCTTCCAAAATTGTTGATAGATAGTTCAAAATTCTCTTTAGCCTTTTCATGTTATGGATACAAATATCGTAATGATATTTGTTCATTTTAATTAGCAATATATTAATTTGAAAGAAAAATATAATATATTTATATTAAATGTTTTCATATATTCCCTGTAATTAAGGTGGAGTATTTGGTTCACAAGCAGAGGGTCCCGCGATCGATTCCCAGATAGGCCGACATGTATAAAATTTACTTATATGAATTGGCAAGATGACTGTGAATGCAAAGAGTTTCCTCAAACCTTTCTTTTTGTTTTCCCTCTTTCTTTCCCTATTTCCCACATACCTATGACATCAAGTTATTTTGAGTTCCAGAAACTTGATTAATGATTGGACCAACTCGATAATTGTTTTGTATATTGTAAATAGGAGAAAATAAAGTAGTGTGATTTGAATACATGTATAAAAAATTATAGATATACTGATTTCAAACATTTGCAGCATTCTCATTAAAATACAAATTAGTGGTAACTTAAAATTACTCGTTGAAATTACCAAATAAGATTAAAATGCAAGCCAGATTACACTTAATTATTGAGTGGATACAGGAAATTTCAATTTTTTTGAGGTAATCGGGGGAAACGAGGCTGTGGATCACGAAATGCCCTTTTAAGCATTAATGTGATCTTCGTACGGGGGGTAGTGTTTTAAGGGGGGACCACCAGCAGCTTTGAGGACCTTCCCATAATACACTCATCTTGCTAAATCCATTCCCTATAACCACAGTCTTTAAAGTTCAACAATGTTTGTGTAATTGAAGGGTATGTGTATCATATACTATCGAGTTGTTCTTCAGTGATGCCAAGGACAAACAACGGAATAAATCGCGAATCGCAAAAGGCCTACTAGTTATGTTGTCTCCAGCAGCGCTTAATTACAATACAATCTAACACCAAGATTTTTAATACCAATTGTGATCATCCACTAGGAGCAAATATTATACACTTTTACGTACTAGCATTTAGGTGTATTTCGTGATACTAGCACGTCGTACGTTCATTGTTTATTTTGGTTCACTAGATATCCTCGTGTAAAGTATTTCCAAAATTTACGGTGATTTATGCATGTGTTTTGCATTGCTTATGAACAATGTTGTATAGCCCGGTGTCCTATAGGCCATGTAACAGTGGCGAAAATATCCAGGAATTTCCCTAACCCTAACCTTACCCCTAACAAATCTCACCAAATCTTATTTATTTGTCTCTTCACAAAACATGTATACAAAATAAAATATGATAACACATTAATATATAGATAACCAAATCTGATGACAAAGAGGAACTATTTGTATGACAAATGATAAGTAGAACTATGGTTAAATGAAAACATATTATTCAAAAGTAATGACAAATATAGAAAACAATACAAAACAGTATTGGCCCATACATGATGAATTTATTTGTTGGGGGATGCTCTATTCATTCATGAATAGAACATCCCCCGAACAAAAGAAATTCACTGAATATTCCGCCACTGCCACGTACTTCTACAGAAAATACAAAGTAAGAATTTCCTTCAGAGTGATAAGGCACACACAAAATACTCTACTTTAATTTGGACAGCTAAAGCGGTTCAGAGATGATACAAAATCTCACTTTTTTAGGCAAGTCGGGGGATGAAGTTGTGGATCACGAAATGTCTCCTTCAATTAGGTTGGTCCTATATCCAATGTCGTTTGTTTTCTCTTGTTTCCACAAAAGGTTGGATCTCTTTTACAAGCCATGCACCTGGTTTTCATTTAGGTCTTTTGTAACGCTATGCATTAAAATCTTGAAGAGTTCAAAGTTGGCTCTACTAATTCAAAAACCACATGTTGATGTCTTTATGATGGCTAACGCACAACGCTCCTGTACTGTTATTGGCAGACCCAAGTAACACAAACCGAGTTGGAAGTCGACGTTGATCGGTTCAGCAACACACTCGGACGACGGATTTCAATCCCGGTCGACCGAGAATCTCGTGAGGGGTGTGGCCAAGTTGGTAACATATGCGTACACTTTGAAAATTAAAATTTTCTGAACATTTATTTCTCATAATGGCCATATTGCTGTATACAATTATAAGTTTGTGATTATCATCTGGAACGTAAATAGCCATTATAGATAATAGAACACTGTAGGTTGTTTCTCTCTGGAATCGGACACATACTTCTACAGTGTCAATTGGTGCTTTGTTATTGCGAGATTAGTTTACGGAAAACTTTGGATTCAAACAAAGCTTTGGAATAAACCACACTTTCCACATAAAGTGAAATGTGTGTTGAAATGAAACCGTCATCTCCTGTCCAGGGCCCAGCTGCAACGTCCACAGTGTAGTGTAATAAGGAACGCAAACAGTTAGATTTAAGGGCGCCGTGTATGTTTTATTTTAGGGGGTGTCACTTGTACAACTTCTGACCTCACTAGGCATTATATCAGTGAAATTGCCTAAATCAGAAAACCAAGAAAATCATCAAAAATTCAGATTTTTGCATTTGTGTGCAACAAGTATAGTATTCTATATACCTACAAGTGCTTAGACTGAAAGCAACCCAATAAGGACAAGAATCGGATATTTTAGTCATTACTGTCCGTCACGATACGGTTCTACACCACGAAAGTGAATGGGGAATTCACAATCTTTGACACCTGCCGTTTTTCTTTCTTTAGAAAGTCAATTTTTTGGCAGTTGCAAAAATAACTTATGGGATTTCTATAGACTTAGCCTTCTCGTTTATTTAGCTATTCCTTCCTGCAATTTTTTGACTCTTTTGAATGAATTACTGATATTGTCTACAATCTCCCCTCCTAATATCGTGAAGCGTATTTACTTCTAATTCGCCATATTGGCGAAAAAAATACACAAAACTCGGTTTCCAAAGCCATGGAGAACGGCCCAAAAGTTTATAGAGATTAACCGTACCTAGACAAACCTTTATTATAGGGGCGACAAATATAACAATATTTCAATCAGAGTTTAGCACTACTCGACGAGCTACTTATCTGAAATATTAAACATGTAACAACAACAGTTGGTAAAGTGGGCTGTCCCATGCCAATCTCGGTCGAATGAAAGATCACTGCCAAGTAGGCGGCCAATCTTCAAGCATCCCAGTCGCCGAAAGTAAATAGAACGAGTGGGTTATTATCGCTGATTGGCTGAGGATTCGGTCGCGTGAATTTCCGCGTCGCCGAGGCTTTTCCCATTCTCCGGTCCATTCTCTATTGACCGCGTTTGCTAAACCATACGTGCGCCGCCCATTGAGGTCTGCTGCGATTGTGTTGCCTGCCTTGCGACTGCTGGCAGTCGCGCATTATTCTCTGTCGGATTGTGATGTGTTGAGTCTTGCTATTTGGTGATGAACTGAGATATCAAATACTCCGAGGATCCAGGATGCAATGTTTTGGGGTGTATAATAATATAATAGGGCGTTTTTGATATTAGAGTGTATTTGTGCGCATGGCTACAGAAGCGCATAGCTCTGTAGGTATGGCGCGTATGTTTCAGGGTATTATGTTGATAGATCTTACTTTTGCAGGGGAAGTTTTCTGGAGTTTTTGAGTTATGCAGAACAGGTAATTTAACCGAAGCATGATTGATGTGAACTTCATATTTTTTTCTTATTTTCATGATATTACTAAGATCTTTTGAACAAAGGTTTTACGAGATGGATTTTTTTAATGTCCTGGGACCGAGACTGGCCATAGATAAATGCATGGTAGCATTTTCACAAAATTACCGTTTGTGGAAATCCCCAATGCCCAAATCGAGGAAATCGTGTCTTACCCTCCCTGTACAGAACCCTGTGTATAGTCTCACATCTTGATCGATTACGCTGTGACAACAGAGATACATGAATGCTTGCTGCTTTGCCGTATTGTAAGTTTAAAACTGTAACGAGATGAATAGTTGGTGTCACGTGTCAGGTACCGGTCACGTGTCAGTTATTAAGATATCAGTTTGCTCTTGGGGCGGACCGATCTTAAATCCGACTATGTTAAATCAAGTGTCTGTACATGACCCCTCTGCCACAAGTGCTATTATTTTTTTTTCCAAAAGCACGTGTATTAGTCTAAACAGGACAAATTTACCTTTTCCCTACTGATTCAAAAACCGACGTACGAAGACGATAATCGGTTGCTTTTTTTTCCAATGTAGTGATACGTACTTCATTTTTAGACCTGAATGGGTCCCCCGAAAGCAAATCATAAACCAATCAATGCCGTGCGTCATCAAATCTTTATTTTTTCCGACAAATTTGGCCTGTTATTCCCATACTAAAAATACTTTAAGATCCAACATCTGTATATTGTTCTTGTAATAATATATTCAATGGTCCCCGCATGAATTTGAAAAAGATTGGTCCATAAGTCTACAAAATGAAACATAGTCAGCCGGCTAAATACCCTTACACCGGACTGAATTAGCATACGGATCCCCGTGTGGTTCTAGCAGCTACAGCCACTGCGCGCGGCTGCGGGGGTATGCGTCTAGGATCATACAAACTATTTTTATGTACGTTATATTGTTCTGTACTTAATAATCATGTTCCATACTGGTTTATTCACCTATATGATCTGTATTTTCATTGTGCTATTCCCTATTTGTATATGCTTATTTTAATACCTTAAAATACATGTCATCATTTATGATATCCGTGTATTTTGTAAATTCCTGGTTCTTGGGATCCTATGAGATACCCGCTCTTTGGATTGTCCTTGGTTGTTTTGATTAGCCTATTCCAATCGTTTTGTATAATTAAATGGTCACATACTACGTAACATATAACAAATCCACAAGCTGTCCAATTATTTTGATTTTGGTTAGTGCGCTCCTAAATTACAACACACACGCACACTCGCATTCATACACACACACTCACTCACACACACTCACACCGACACACACTTACACCGACCCTTACATCAACTCGTTATGTACACTATATTATTGCTTTGTATTTCTATATACAACTTGTTTTTTTCCCAACATTAATCTCATGATATATAGGAATAGTCTGCTTTTAATCAACCAACTATACCCACAACATATTCCAGTTCCCGCTCCCTACACTATATCACGCTACATTTACATTATGTACCATAATATTGCTTTGGCCCCCCCCTCATACACACTATCACACATACTTTATTCTATTACCATAGAAATGGATTTGGCAATTTTATAACATGTTCAATCTGGTCTGTGCATTCTCACCGTGGCTTCCCATGATAATTTTTTAAACTT
>JAMKCH010025782.1:0-35486 GCA_023653785.1 Ophioderma brevispina
ATTCCAAGATGGACATAAAATATGCTTTGGCAAAATAGAAATGTGTTTAGTACCAGAGTATTTGAGGTCAACATGAACCCGGTGGTGCTCTTCTTCAAATGGTGCAAAAAACATTCCTGTCATAATTTTTTTGAAAATTACATAATCCCTCTTTAATCCAATGATAATCTTAACCATTTTCAGAAATCATATAATGCCCTTATAATTGGGAATGGCCCTTTAACTGTAATTGAGGGAAAGACTTCCATATGTACCCCCCTCGTAGATATTTACAGGATACAAATTTAGTTTATTTTGGCCTTGTTTGATCAAAAACGGAATAAACAGCTAAATAGTAACATTTTAGGTTGCATGTAATAAGTGGGGTGGGGGGTACATATGGAAGTCTTGCACATTGAGGAATGGCCGTTATTTGGTAAATGGAGGATAGCCTTTTAATAATTAGTACATTGAGGAATGTCCTTTCATTGGTAAAATGAAGGAATGGCACTTTAATTTTTAAATAAAAGTGCATTGCCCTTTCCAAGGTAAATGATGAATGGCCCCCTTTGGCAAATGGAGAATAGCCTTAATTGTACTGAGAAATGGTCTGAATGGCCCTTTAATTTGTAAATGGAGGAATTAATTGGTAAATGGGATTAATTGGTAATTTGATATGGAAAAGGCCCTTTAAACCAAGGTAAATACTGGAGGACTGGCCTTTTAATAGATCCAAGGCGGTCACCCGGCTTTCGCGACCACCAAGACCTCTAAACCATAACTCATCAATGAAACTCTAGCCATATCTCACCAACAGAGATCTCTAAAAACACGCATCTTGTTGAACTCCATCCTAACCACCAAACCAAAAAAACCCTCTAACCACATCAACTCATCAATGAATGCCACACCTCACCAAAACAAACCTAAACATTCTGACAGGGGATGAACTCCATCCATAACGCACCCAATGAATTTAACAACATAACTCATCATGAAGTCCATTCACCTCACTAACATAACCTCTACTACAACTCTTGCTGGGCGCCATTTCTCACTCCACAAAACAATAAACAAACTCTCAACCTAACTCATCGATGACTCCATACTCCCAAAAAACCTCTAAGAACATAACGCTCAATGAACTCCATTCAACCTCACAATAACGCTTAAAACTCATTGACGTGCTCCATTTATAACACTCAAAACCTCAAAAAATTTTTCTAAAACATAACTCATCGATTAACTCCATAACTCACCAAAAATAACTCTAAAAACTCTGAACATAACTCGATGTAATGACCTTCCATTTCCTAACTCCCAAATAACTCTAACATAACTCATCAATGAACTCAACCATAACTCCCCAAAACAGCAAAAACCCCCTCAACACAACGCATCAATGAACTCCATAACTTTTTGAAATTTACATAATGCCCCTTTAATTCAATTTGAGGGTGTTTTTCCTCAAATATGCAATACATTCCCTAAAAAAAGATATTACTTCACCAACAAATAACTCTACCAACTCATTGATGACTCATCCATATTTCACCCAACATAACAAAAACTCTAAACATGAACTCATCTAACTCCATTATTAACCTGCATATTGCCCCTTTAATTTGTAAAAGCTTAACCCTTGAGCGCTCCTTCCTCAAATGATGCCAGAATAATCCATCCATTAAAATATCATTTTTTTCCAGAAAATATTTTGGGAAATCAGAATGCTTTGACAGATGGGGCTGATATTTGGAATGATTTTCTTGGAATTACCTTAATGCCCTTTTAATACAAATTTCTAATTAACCCTGGAGGGTGCCCTTCCTCAAAGATGGTAAAAATACATCACAGACTAAACCGTGGGTACATCCTTTCCACACCGCTGCACACACACATGTACACGTAATGTACATATGTACATACATTTTTTTTTTTTTTTTTTTTTTTTTTTTTTTTTTTTTTTTTTTTAATAAATTGTTCAATAATTTTAATTACTATTTTTTGACATTTGTTACACCACACCTACATGTAGACACACACCCTCAAACATGACAGCCAAAGAGACAGGCATAGACATGCATACAGACTATGCTACAGACCACAGACACACACACACACGCGTCAACCCCGCACACACACACACACAGGAAGGTTAGTGGATCAGGGAAATTCAGACAGTTATTTTACATTGAGAAAGAAATTATTAACGTTAAAAAAAAAAAAAAAAAAAAAAAAATATTCTACTATCTGACTGACCATTATTGTTAATACGTTATACATTGTTCATAATGTTAATTACTTATTTTTGACATTTGTTTACAACACACATACATTGTACACCACACGCGCAAACACACACAGGAAAGGTTATGGATCAAGGAATTCCAGACAGTTATATTTAATTGAGAAATGAAATGATTTTTACTGGGTAATAGGATATTATACATCTGACCTGACATAATATTAATTGAAGCTTAGTGTCAAATTCGATTGGGTGCATGCCACTGGGCTTATCATGAAAAAACACAAATTTACATTCTGAGGAATATAACCATTTTTCAAAATTACTCATGTCCAAAATTTGACATTATAGTCATTTGTAAAACTTGTCTAAGCATATTGCAAAATGCTCATCTGACCAGAAAGGTGTTTGATCCGGAACGACCACAGACATATGGAATGTGTCCTTGCAAGGTAGTTCCCTCAATCAGTAAACAACAAATTTGGCAACACACTGATTGACACAATCTTAAGGTATAACATAAGGCTGCACATCTGGAAGACAAGTGAACGGGAAGGCTTGCCAAGGCTTACTGTGATTGACTTCTGCTATTCCCAACTGCTTTCATGGTCATTAACAATGCACACATCCAAAAGGAGCTGTATGACATGTCACGAACCAAATTCAACCAATTTGTTTGTTTAGACCCTAAACTTGGCTTTCACAACCTTATTGTCGCCAACGAAAACGATGCATTATTTTCCCCACATTCATCCAAACACACAGCGAAAATTTCAAGAACAATACGAATAAATAACACACAGTGAACACAACCATTGGCTTCAAAACACCAGTACTATAGACCCAACGAAGTATTTGTGGGTCTAAAAACCATGTGTCATTTTGTGGGCTACAGTAAATAACTAATATGAAATGGCTATATTTTGTGGCTTCATATGGCCTGCAGTAAAGCTTATAAAAACCGAAATAGAAGGTTAGGGATAGGTAAATATCAGCAAATGAATATGACAGTATTTAAATCTTGGGTGACTGGACACATATTTGCTTCTCTTATTTTTGTGCGCGAAAGAATTAGAGTTTCTGTTGAGAATTTTTGCTGCCTCCCAGTCGATAACATTGTTTTCATGTGCTACACGGTCCGTAATAGCTGATTTATGGATTTCCGATGTAGATACCTTCCTTTTAGCTCACATGAATTTACGATCAATTACTCAGAAAGAGGGGGGGCTAATGCAATCAACCAAGACGATGGCGCTGTTTTTCTCAATCACGTATACACATCATTTCTACGAAAACCGATGACGTCACCTAGAAACGACAACAACAAGTTTCCAGGAAGTAGAAGTGGATCGGATCACTTGTGATCAAGCCATTTTTGTTGGATTTGTCAAACAAAATGATACCAAATGAAATTCACAATCCTACTTAATGCATTTATTTACTATTAAGTCATCAATATTCATGGCTCTTGGACTTAATTCCTATAGATTAAAAATCTATCCCTTCTCTACCAACCCTGGCTTGTTAGCTTAATTGGTGTGGGAGAGCGTGGCCTACCGGTTAGGGTGCTTGCCTGTGGGACAAATTTACCCCAAAAAAAATCCCAGGTTCAAATCTCGGTGGGGCCACTTGCTGGGATTTATCCGGGTACTTAATTCTGAATTTGAACTGTATACCAGCTATTGAATCAATACAGAATACCACTCTCCTCCATGGTTCACTTGGAATTGAGCAAATGAATCATGAAAGCATCCTGTCCTTCGGAGGGGGCATTAAGCTGTCGGTCCCATGTACAGAGAGTCACAACTGTACATGTACATCCGTCGCAGTCAGTGTCAAATAAGAGTAGGGTGTAACTGTTCCCAATCCACCCAGTCTCAAAAGCGGGCCTTGCTAGGAGCGTACGTATCATGCATGGACACACGCGGCCCCCGATCCGCTTACTCAGTTGAATAAATCCTGACACCAGCACAAGCTTGTGGATACGCTAAGAAGAAGCTTACTTGGTAAAGAGTGCCATAGCACATGTTCTTTTCAACACCTGCACTGGCCATCTCCAGGAAAGATTAATAAATATTCAAACTCACCTCTTGTTCGGTGTGTTTAGTTGTGCAGGTTCTGCCCATAAAATTTGCTATAGCTTCTGCTGGAATGATGCCCAACATCTGAAAAAAAATTCAAAAGCTGGCCATAAAATTGATAATATTAATTTCAAAGTCGAGATAAAATAAGTCATTATGTATACTTAGGCTTGGAATATTTATGCATGTACAGCTGGCACAAAAAGTATCTCGGCATGTTTTTCGATCAGTATTGTGCCAAAGCCCGATAATTTTTAAAGTTTCCGAAATATACATTTTGTTGCCTAGGTCTTGCTCTTTCATTTAACACCTCACTTGCAAAAAATCGTGCAAAAATGACTGAGAGTGAATGCCTGAAAGATGTAAAACCCCAAAACCAAAATTGCAGTTTTGGATTTTTCAATGGTCACTGCATGGTACAATGCAACGATACGTGTGTATCTATTTTACACAAAGAGGGTTTTCAACTGAATGAGCGAGGAAGCCTATGCAGTTATTGATTGTGATGAGCATGTTTGTGTCGCAGTACATTTTTTTGTACACTGCAAGTCCCATTGAAAACTCCCAAAACTGCAACTTTTGGTTTGGGGGTTTTACGTCTTTCAAGCGTTCTATCGCAGCCATTTTTGCATGCTTTTTTACAAGCAAGGTGTTAAATGAAAGACCAAGACCAAGGCAACAAAATGTATACCTGATCGAAAAACATGCCGAGATACTTTTTGTGCCAGCTGTAGATCACTTTAACCCTAACCCCACAAAATCTCACAAAACCACACCAGTGGTACATATTGTGAGACTTAATGAGATTCAATGGTTTAGGATGCATGGACACCAGTGTGATTTTGTGAGATTCAGTGATTTAAATATAAGTTAATTCTATACTGTGAGCTATTGTGAGAATCAGTGATTTCCTAGTCAAGAATGAAATGTGTGATTTTGTGAGATTCAGTGATTTATATGTGATAGATATCCTTCGCTGTATGGTTTTGTGAAAGTGTCTTTGTGGGGTTAGGGTTAAGACACTCATAGTGCTTTTTCCAAACTATCTGCTTCAGTAGTCAGAATCTACCTCAAAGTATGACATCACCTGGCAGACAAATTTTATATGAGTCTGTAATTGTTTGTTGGCACAAAAAGTATCTCGGCATATTTTTTGATCAGTATTGTGCCAAAGTCCAATCATTTTGATTATTTTTTTAGGAGTCCAAGTGTTAAAAATATCGGATCTTAAACATGATAATCATAAAATCGGACGATTTGTGCCCAAAAATGATTGGTCTTACAATGAGTTTAAAATATTAGCCTTTGACTGTGTTCTCACCCAATATTTTTGCAACTCATAGCTTGACCAATAAGTTTAGGCAAATCGATCCAATGTAAATGAAAATTTTGACAACGTTTTGTGCCTAGGTCTTGCTTTTATTTAACACCTCGCTTGTACAAACGCATGCAAACAATGGCTGAGATAGAATGCATGAAAGACGTAAAACCCATAAACCACCAGTTTGCACTTCATGGGAGTTTTCAATTGGGGCATTGCAGTGTTTGTACCCCATTGGCTATGGGTGATGTAAAAGCTGGAGTTACAATGAGGGTCCCCAAACCACATTACCAGAACTACGTACAACGACGTATAAACTAGGCATTTTCCGAATTAGGAGAACGCGAGTAACGCCAAGAGCTGTCAACACATGCACTCCAGAGCTACAAAGTGCATCGCAATCAGGGAGGACATGTGGAAGATAGAAACTAAAGGTAAGACCATTAGAAAATTGACTTTTGGATGTTGCAATTGTGTTCAACAATGCCTAAAAATGATGCCTGTGGACAAGTCTGTTTTGCTGACGTATTGTCTCAGAAGGGGGGGGGGTTGCCCTCGGCTCAGAAAAGCAGGACGATATGGACCAAAATATGCAATTTCATCCCTTTTCTTCAGGAATTTCGACCATTTCAGCCTAAATTTGGGCGTATTAAGTAAATTGGGCAATGCGCACATTTCGTCAATTAAGTGCAGACTTTATTGGACCCAATTGCCGGGACGACTGAAGATTTTGCCCCCTCTAACGGGGATTTCCCACCCTCGAATCGGATTAAACTCGGTATACCACTGCGGTAGACTAGCTCTCTCGCAGAATAGATGCTACTCAATCAGATGGTTGTATAGCTGTCAGAATTGAGTGCTTTTCATGAGTACGAGTATGAGTACGAGTACCGAAGTACGAGTATGAGAGTTTGGTCCTGAGTACGAGCATGAATATGAGTACAGCAAAATTGAAATCCAAAGTATAAGTAGGAGTACGAGTACTCGAGTCCGATGTACTCTGAGTACGAGTACTCGAGTACGAGTTACTCTGAGTAGGAGTACCCAGGCCTGAGTCTGCGTACGAGGACACAAATTGGCATCGTACTCAAGAACTACAAATCTGATAGCTGGACAGTATGAGCCACAACCTCGCCTTGACATTTGTAGGTGCATGGTATAGCTGTCAGACTTATAGTATGAGTACTTTTCATGAGACGAGTTACTTTCTGAGTAGAGTATGAGTACGATACCAAATACGAGTATGAATATTTGGTCATGAGTACAAGTACAGCAAAATTTTAAAATCCCGAGTCCGAGTACTCTTGAGTACGAGGCTGAGTTTGAGTACCCAGACCGAGTTGAGTACACAAATTGTACATACTCGAGGCACTAGTATTCATACTTCAAGAACTCCAGTCTGATAGCTGTACATGTATGAGCTACAATTCCTCACTCGGACATGTGTAGGTGCCATGGTATTTTCTGAGAGCCGGCTTTGTCATACTCATCTGTCCAGAGGCTCGCCCAAAAGGTCCACCGTCACATACTTCAAGAAACCCAGTGTCTTTGACAGACCACAAAGTTCTCACCAATGTGTTCCACACAATTTTTTAGTTCAACCATCTCATGATCCTCAGCCAACAAATACACCTGGAAAATGATTCCGTTGCCCCAGGTAACATCCGATCCTTCAGACTTCCACTATCCGCTCTCTGAGGTATGTGTACATGCACAATGGCTGACTTCATCTGCAAGTACAAGCCCTTTGAGAAATCCGATGATGCACTCCTGATTAAGATTCACAATTACTGGTGTAGGCAATTGCTAGAAGCCTATCCATAATGTCACGGTCCCTTCTTTGATGTTGACGTCTGCCGACTGCTCTTGGGAATCAGATGTGAACATCGCCATGAAGTATTGACTACTGGCGGCAAGAACTGCTTTATGTGCTCTGAAATGTCCTGTACCTACCGACACGGTGACATCTGTGAGACATCTCACTTCGCATCTGGTTGAGGCTAGAGGCTTAGCTCAGAAGTGAGTCTCAATATACCAGATGTGACATTCTGCATTTTCAGTCATGGTGCTAGCCATTGCAACTATTCTTTACGTCCTTTTCATTGAACTTTATCTCTGAAAAAAGAAAATAACAAGGTAAAGGCAGGGTATAATTTGCAATCAATTACATTTTTGAACAAATCTCTCTGCTTTCTACATTAAGAGAATATACAGGGGTCAAAATTGAAAAGTGGTCCCAATGTGTTTGAATTGCCTACCAAAATACCAAATGTTCGTATAGGCCCAAGGAGTAAAACATGTACAGTTGTTCTATCTCCAACTTACCCCTATATGGAGTTTAAGCTGAAAACCGTTATGTAGAGGTCAAAGGTTAAATTTAGCTTCTACAGGGTCAAATCTAAAAACTGCTTCGCAGGTTTCGCATGTTGTAATGGTTCTTACCAATTAAGGAATAAGTTTCGACCACTGCGATGTGGCACTTAACAAGTTACGCACCTCATTAGTATATTACCCCTATACGGCCCCCTATACCCCTATGGGGCTGGGGTTGTTGGGTGTACATTGGCACTATATTGTACTTGTCCAAACGTACACTGGCAACAAAAATTATCTCGGCATTTTTTTTCGATCAGAACTGTGCCAAAGTCATACCTTTTGAAAGTTTTTCGAAATAACATTTTGTTGCCTAGGTCTTTCTCTTTTCATTTAATACCTTGCTTGTAAAAAGCGTGTGCAAAAATGGCTGAGATAGGTGCCCGAAGGACGCAAACCCCCAAACCAAAAGTCTCAGTTTTTTGGATTTTTCACCATGGTCACTCTGTGTGGTACAACGCAATTATGTGTGTAATTGAAATTTTACACAACGAGGTTTTCCGACTGAATAATCGAGAAAGCCTACGTTGCAATATTAATTGTGGTCGGCGTGTTCGTGTCCAGTACACTGCAATTCCCCATGACCCCAGATTTTACCGGAAGTTCTCAAAATTTTGGTGTCGAAGAAGCTAACGTATTTTTCTCATTTACCGTGAATCGGTCTACGGAGTTGGTTTGGATGTTTAAGCGAAATGGGCTGCATTTTGGTCCACCAATATTAATTTACACTAGTACACTATTGGGATTACAAATCAGATCACGTTTTTTAGCTCTTCTCAACAAACATCAAAAACGGGTTGAAATATCGGCGCTAAACTTCACCTATAAGGTTTTGAGGTAGTCCCAAAATTGGGGACTTCAACATACGTTTCTTAAACAGTCTGCCTTCAACATTCTATATGTGAGTCCCAACAACATTATGTGTAGCAGCTCTGACATTTTTTGTAGCCTTCAATTTTCTACCACTGACAACATGTCACCTCCAATATTCATATAACACCGATGCTTTCGCTAAACACTCCTCTACCTTTAGCACCCAAGTAATATCCAATTGTAAATACAAGCTAAAGCCTTTCATTAAGCAACCTGGAATAACAAAATCCATGACTTAAGAGATTCCACCCTCGTGTCACTCTAGTAACTTTTCTGAAGGGGTATGAGCATAGATAGGGGCATGTGCAGTGGGTTGGAAATTAAAATTCCAGGCTAAATCAATTGAAACATGTAGTCCGATAATAGAGAAAAATCGATTCTATGCTTAATGAAGACATTCAAGGTCAACGTGATCGCATTTATAGCTACATTAACTCTCAGACATTCTGACTAATCGTATTTGCTTCAGTGATATTCATGTAACGGTTGAGTTGATGTTACTGACTTGTGAGCGCACGTGTGTGTAAACACAAAGGAAACACAAAGATTCTTTGGACTCTCTATATAAAGACAATGTCATCGTGAAAGGACAGATTAGCTTACTTCGTTTCATGACAGATAAATCGGGCCACATATTTTTCTTTTTCTGTCCTCCTCTCCCACTAATCGACCTGTCCAAACTTTTCCTCTGTTGACAGTGCTATTGGTTGAATCTCTATGTCACGGGTCAGAATCTTAAGTACAATTCTGAACTTTCATTAAATTTCACTTCATAAAAAGTTGATGAAGATATTTACGACACATGTTGTTGATAACACTCAGGAATACTTCAAGGTTGGAATCAGGTACCCGTACAATTTTATTCGCATGAAGCGTGAAAATTAATGGAGAATGTGAGACATAATTTTGTCATAATCAGTTTACACAACTATTTTGGCATGACCTCTATTGATTAAGTTAAGGCATTATATATTGTACACAGAAGCCGGGAGGCGCCCGCGCTTCGCGCGGCTCCCCGCACTGAGTGATCTGGAGCGATCACTGAATGGAAGCGATCACTGATACGACGGCGACACCACCTCAACTCCCGTTCTAAATACCAAGAGTCACAACATTCTTAACAATTTTTTTATTAACTAGGTCATGGTCATATCCTGTAGCTCTTAGTTTACCATTTTCTAAGGAAACGTCAATATTTAATCCCGTAGAACTTTCCGTACATTTAATCATTCAAAGCTCAAACTACTCCAGTAGTTTTTTGTCATACCAGAACCAAGCGAAAATAACATGACGTGATGATCAATTAACCTCTGCGAGTCATTTCTCATGTTCTAAATAATTAAAACGTCAATATTTCATCCATATAATGTCTTTTTTTAGTTCGTGTAACCTTCTCAAAAGTACTCCACAGTCAACACCGTTTAGTTCCGTTAAAGCTACAATTTCTTTTTCTCACAACCCTCAAACTCCCATATAAAGTTACCGCCAACCTGCAATTTATTGACATTCTCTGGCTCCTCCTTCTAGTTTTCTTGTCTTTTTCTCTGATCCCTCACAGTTCCCCCTCTACAAAGTAAAATACCCTCCATTGAAACCCATACAAAAGAAAGTCGTTAAACAAGGCTTCTTAAAATTGTACTGGTCATCTCTGATGGCACAGGTATGCCTAGTATTGCATTAGATAGAGAACATACTTACAGTAACAATAGTTGTAGTTGTAAAATGTCTGCCTGTTTGAGAATATAAACATGTCGCTCGGTTCCGTAAAGACAACCTGAATGTAGTCCATCAACATTCACTCGATGTTGATTGAAGCCAACAAACCAGTGAAGGTGAAATCAAGCACATCGAAAGTGTGTTGTTCAAAATGGCTTACACTAGGAAACTTAGTACACACCTCGAGATAATATTAGTAGAAGATGTTAACCCATTCATGCTGTGCTGTGAAAGATGCGCCGAGAATATTTGCAGCATCCACATTCTTTCAAGATTCTTTTTATTACTAGTTTCGGTCATGCAATTGAGAAGTATTTATCGGTCATCTTCAAAAAGATCCCTGCCAGAAAGATCCTTTCCCTGATACTTATCACTGCAAGGTAGTGGGTTCAGCAACCAGCTGTACATTGCATATGCGTCCAAAGGAGACACCCACACCTCTTAGGTTTGATCGAAGACATTGGTCCAGGACCATCTACAAGTGTGAGAACTATCGAAGATTCTCTTAGGCTTCCACATTTGAAAATGCACAGAACCAATTATGCTAACGTCCACAACATTTACTCTTGATTTCTGTAACATCACATTAAGGATCTACAAATCCATGGGAATCTTTTACAGCATCATCTGCTCATATCGTTCTTTAACTAGTTTCAGATATCCAGTGGCACTCAGATTCTTAGCAGTATGCTCTATACCAAGTAGCAGATTTGAATTGAATATCACCAATCACATCTTCTAGATGTCTTTCGAATTTCAGGATTATTACAATCACCATACCTTGCATGATCCGATATGTGGGTCGAGAGATCATTGGGATTTTGATTTGTCTACAGGGAAAGTGTTCAATTATCTTACTTTATCATTGACAGCTCTATCCAATATTGATATTTGAAAATTTAAATTAATGAATCTTAAAAATTGAATCATGGAACTTTAGAGTTTTGATCAGGTAAAGGGTTATTAGGTTATTTAACATTCAACAGTGCTTCATTACGTCTCAAATGAGGGTCAGTTTTGTAATTCTAAAAATTTATATCGCAACTGAAAAACAGCTGATGATTTTGTTGGATTTAGCCTTATTGGTTAGTGTGAAATTAAAATGATGCATCAAAGACATGCGACCAATTAACAAAATCGCTTCTTTCAATAACAAAACTGATTTAAAAAAAATAAAGAAAGTAGCACAATATTACAACTTGATATGGCATTAATGGCAATCAAAGGTTGTATTTTTGTTTCCCCCCCCCCATTAAATTCTGTCATAAGTGCCTGATCAGCAACATAATAAACAAAACCTACACACTGTTTTGTTACTTTCCATTACCATTTAGACAGCTAAAAATACTTCAGACAAAAAATGTCCCCTCATAGTATTGTCAGGTGCAGCTGGGACGGTGTTGTGTGGAGAAGGGGGGGGGGGGGTTGGGGGGGGGGGTTGTCATAATGTCTTCTCAAATGTTGCTAAAGGGTTCCAGTATAACATATTATTTGCTTGCTTGGATGGGACTGTGTGTATTATATAGACATTTACTGTGCTTTCATAAAAAAAAATTGTTATTAATAGCCTATTTTAGGCCATTTTCGGGGGGGGGGGGGGGGGGGCATAAGAAGTCTTCTTAAATGTTTGGCTATTAAGGTTCGCCATGGTCACACAACCTCCATTACTGCCTGCTTTTGATGGGACTCTGTTTATTATATAGACATTTGCTGCGCTTTCATCACAAAATTTTAATTCTAGAAAGCTTTCTAGCCGTTAATTCTAGCCGTTCTAGGCGTTTTTTAACATTTTTGACGGTGGGCCCATTTTGAAAATAGCCTAACCCCCTACAGGGCTGCAATTTTTGGCACCATGTTTTTTTCCTTGTTCGTTTTTGACCCCCTTAAGCTCTCTAGATATGTGGCTTGACTTTCACACAACAACCACAAAATGTCACCGGGACTTATATTTCATGACATGTTGCTCCCTCACTATATGGTTATTTGAAATGCTTGTCCGCAGATTTTCCGTTCACCAATTTCTGTCACGTCCACAAACTTTTTGCAGAAAGCCCCTGTGGTCTTTTATGAATAAGTTCTATGTTGTTGTTACTCTCTGGGAGTGATTCACTCTACAGTAAATTGTCTAAAAGTTGTGACAAACCAGTGTAAAGACTGGGCCCATCACATGAATTTTTCCGTTCCATTACCAGTCACGTCCAACACTGTGGCACGTCCAACACCTCAGTGGCATATATCAAAAATGAAAGGTCTGCAACCTTAAATTTATAGTATGTTTCTATTTGTTCATGGGTTTTTTTTGTGAACTACCACCTTACTTTGAGGTTGTATAGTTTTAGTAAATTTTCAAAAAATTGTCCCGTTCACATTTTCACTTTGTCCCACGTCCAATGCAAAAGCTTCAATCAAGCACCATGCAAAATCTAAAGCTTTGGAAATTGGAAGGGATGAGGATGAAACAAAGCATTCACTAGGGGAAGTTAGTAGTGTTTCCCATCTTTATATAAGCTGAAACCAGTTTTTATTTAATACATGTCAAAAGATAAGATTTTAAGTCAAAATTCGGTTCACATGGTCACATCCAACACTTTGGCCATAAGCTAATTATCTGCTACCGTCAATGGGATTGAGATTTGTCTTATTTTCAAATATTCTCCAGCCTACAACTAATCATTCATGAAAAATCACTCCGCTCTGTTACTACTTTTCTATTTATAAATAAAACTTTTTAATGTCAAGAACCTGTTTTGGGGATAAAATAGAAGCAAAAATGTCAAGAAATTGGTGAAAATTCAAGCGTCCATGTTCATAATTCAGCTGGTATTGCCTGAAGTGCATACTTTACATGAGATGATGATGACAGACAAGTCTAAGTTCCTGTCGGCAATTAATCTAAATTCCATTAAAAATATTTGCATTTTTTTACCTAATACAGGGTGAGACAAAAAAACTTGTTTAAATTATTTATTTATTTCGTCTGTATTTTAACCTGGGTCAACAATCCAATAGCACATGGGCCATTGTTCTCCCTTGGTGCCCAGTTGGCCCAAGGCCAACATTAAAATCCAATAAGCAAACATGTATAATACCTAATAAAACTCGTTTAAAAAAAGACACACAAAGTGACATATTTAGAGAACCTCAAAGAGAGTCCGCACAGAGGAAAGAAAACACCTTGCGGCTAACGCCATTACGGCTGCAACGGCCCAAACCGAAGGACAACCCCCATGACACAGACACCGCCCTCCCATAGGGAATCTCTCCACCTAGATGGCAACGCGTCAGATAACTATCAGCGAAGGTCCCCCAGGCCAGCCGCATGGCATAAGCCCCTGCGCAAACGCTCCCAACCTAGGATTAACATAACAAGAATAGGGTAACTCTCTGACTCGCTGATTAAAACAGTAATAAGGAGAAAAGATTAAGTGTGCTTTCGATTTTTTTCCTTTAAAATTTATAGTCGTACACCACATTAAAAACAAATAACACAGCTTGACGTGTTTTGTGGGGGGGGTTTTATTACTAAGTTAACAACTGACCCCCAGGTTGACAAAAAGGGTTGGCATTACTGTGAAACGGGGCCATAAATTTACATTCAAAATTGGGCTTTTTTAATTAATACATTTAGGAGATTCTCTGGTTTTGTGATTTTCTGATTGAACATTCAACACTTACATATTGTTTACATAATATCTGTTTACAAAGATGTTGATGGCGTGCATGTACACTCACTAGTGTCACTGTATGGTATATTTTGTTGCTGGCATTCTGCCGATTTTCGATTTGATACTAAAACACTAGAGATTTTCAGTGGGGCCTGTATGTATGTGGGTGATGAACGACTAGAATGGGTATGTAAATTATTATGGCAATGAAAGTGTTAAGAATTAAATCGTTATACTAAGAGAACTTAATAGGTCAGTTTGCTGATGACACTACCACACACAGGTACTTGACTTGTGATGTAAACCTGACGACGAGGCGAAGGCTTGTTGTAATAAAATACTGAGAAACTGATTTACTTACCCAAAAAAAGAGTCCGTGCTCATTCAGAAGAACCACGGTTCTGCCCCTTGCCACTTACCCGCGGTCCTCCGGGGCGCTCACATCAGGGCCGCGTCCCGCTACAGAGGAAAAAGGAGGAAACGCAATAATTCCCCAATACGATGGCGCTACCCATGCAAAGTTGCGTTTTAATAATATGGATAAGGAGTCATGCTAGCAGGACTAGTTTTGAGGTGAAGGCCATTCTATCAGATTGAAAGCTTTATACTTAATTCGGGCCATCCTCCTTTAAAATCTTATTAATAACTAGAAGCTCTGGAATTTTTTTCTATTTAAAATCATTTTTTGGGTAAAATTGGCAAAAATCACTAAATTAACATTTACCCCGCCCAAAATTACACCACACATGCCCTCGATTTTTGTACTCACAAATATCAAAATCTATGGTAAGTAATTCTCACAGCAAATAATGAACAGGTTGTTCTATATTTACTTTTCAAGTTAGAGCTCTTTTTAAAGAGACACTGGCACCTTTGAAAATAGTGCTCCCTCAAGATTGTTCAAATAGGTATTTTGCATGGTTGTAAGCTTTTATATACAAAACCATCACCCCCGAAATGATTAAGACCAATCAGCTTCTTATGGGTACAGAACGATTTTATAATTTCAGTTCACGTCTTCCGGCGACGCTGATTCAGTAAGACGCGAAAATTGCATTTAAAAACACAGAACATGCACGTTTCCCACGCTATGCACACTGTTTGACCAGTTTATAAGCTTTGTGTTTTAAAATATCATTGCTTCCAGGTCAAAAATATTCATGTATCTACACACATTTGTTGATTAAAAGTTATGGAAAACTCAAGTTTGCCTACAATTACCTGGATGTCTTATCCTCCCATATCAATTTCCCTATCTGTTTTTTGGGATATGTTATTTTATTGGTGTAAAATTATATCTGTTCTTCCAATGGCCTAGACTATCATTTGAGATCACATTAGAGAATTTTTATATTTTGTGAAAATGTCCAGTGCTGCTTTTAATGTTTGACATTTTTGGTAAAAAAATTTAAAAAATCATGAAAAGTGCATACTCACAAAACCCAAAATAGACTCTGGCCATGGTCACTTTTTTCAGAAATGCCAGCCAGGTAAAATTTAAAAAGAAATACTATTGAATACTATTAACATTATTAAGAAGTTCTGGAATTTTGGGTTGAACGGCATCCCAATATCATCCAGAATGCCTAGAGGGCAAATGCTGTAATATTCGCAATATTGTTTGTTTGTCCTGTTACTTCGTCCAACGCCCCTCAATGGAGCCAAACGACGGACTCTGCTCACTCTGGTCCCTAGAGCTAGAGCCGTGATTGCAGGTAAACGACCCGGGATGATCCCCTACTCTTTCTATAAGGTCTGCCTGCAACTTTTTCGTGATCAGGATTACTCACTGACACACGGGACCAACAACACTTTACACACTCGCTCCGACCAGAGGTGGGCCCGGGCAATGCGGGCACCCACTGCATATACCTGCACAGATTCGACGAAATGGGGGTGGTGCAAGCGAGGAAAAATTCATATCGCACTACATAAATGCTGCGGGATTTGCAATTTCCGACCTAATCTACTAGGAACTATTTGAGTATGACCAAGCAACCCGACTCTTGCGGGGCTCGAACAGGGCGCTTGTCGAGACTTAGTTATACCCGCCGTCTGCCGATGTCAGCGCCTTGAAACCGCACGTCCACCTCGAACCATGAAACAATTTGAACGAATATGTGCCCAGTATCATGAACTACACTTTCATCTTTTATTTGTTAGTTTGTTAGGATACCTATACTACTTTGTTCCAATTCAAAAATTTGATTTTTGATGATTTTTTTTTTTTCCAATTTCTGATTTAGGCAAATCAGAATTAAACACTGAAAGAGCATATGTCCATGATCGGTCCTGTAAGTTGCAAAATGCAGAATGCAGAAAATGCAGAGTTTTTAGTGTGTGAGTTGTCAACACTATTTTGAGTTTACGATGCATTCAGTACTTGGTCCAGTTACTTGATAGCCGGTCACAAGTCTCAAGTATTCATGTAATATACACCTTTGTTTGATTAATTTATGGAAAACTAACTCAAAAGTTGGCCTGACAAATTTTCTGGATGTCTTTAATCTCATATCAATGTCCTATCCTGTTTTTGGGATATTTTTATTTTTATTTTATTTGTAAAATATATATCTGTCTTACCAATGGCCTAGACTATCAATTTAGAGCAAATTGAAGAAATTTTATATTTGTGTGAAAATTTGCGCATTCTGCTTAATGTTTGACATTTTTGGTAAAAAAATTTAAAAAAAACATCATGAAAGTGGCTACTTCAACCCAAAATACCTCTGGCCATGTCCGTTTTTCAGAATGGCCAGCCAGGTAAAAAATTTAAAAAGAATATTGAATAATAATTAACATATTAGAAGTGTCTGGAATTTTAGGGTTGAAAACGGGCATCCCAATATCATCATAAGTGGCCTAGAGGGCAATGCTGTGAATATTTAGCAAAATTGTTTGTTTCCTGTTTACTGTCCACCCCCTCAATGGACAAAGGACAGGACTGCTGCTCATCTGGGTAACCTAGAGCTAGAGCCGTGAGTGCAGGTAACAGAACCCGGGATGATCCCTACTCTTTTCGATAAGTCTGCTTGCAAACTTTTTAAGTGATCAAGATTGACTCCACTTGACACCCGGGACCAACATGCTTTAACAACAACGAAACCCTCCCCAACATGAGGTGCCGTGCAATGCGGGGCACCCCTGCATATACCCTTGCACATGATTCTACGAATGGGTGCAAAGCGAGGAGAAATTCATATTCGCCACTACATAAATGCTCGTGATATTCATTTCCGAACTTATACTAGGAACTATTTGAGTATGACCAAGGTACCCAACTCTTGCAGGGCTTGAACCTGGGCCGCTCGATCGATCTAATACCCTGCAGATGGTTCAGCGCCTTAGACCGCAACGCGCCACCTCGACACCATGAAAACAAATTTGAACTAATATGTGCCCAGTATCAATTGACATACACGTATCACATGTATTGTTTAGTTTGTTAGTATACCTATTACTTGTTTCCAAAATTCAAAAATTTGATTGTTTGCTGATTTTTTTTTTTTCATAATTTTCTGATTTAAGCAAACAGAACTTAAATCAACTGAAAGAGCATAGTCCTGATCGGTCTCTGTAATTTGCAAATGCAGAAGCAGAAAATGCAAGTTTTAGTGTTGGTGAGTGTGTCAACCTCTGTTGAGTTTACGATGCATTCAGTACTTGTCCAGTGTTACTTTGATAGCCTGAATCACAAGTCTCAATATCAATGCCATGTATAGGTATATAATTAGGAGTTTGCTGACATGTGGCTTTTCACTCAATGTTAGGCACTCCAGAGTACACACAAATTGTTCACTGTGAGGGAGACCCAGAGGATAGCAGTGAAGATTTTTGTTATTATCAGATGTTATCGTATAAAATAAAGTGGTATCGTTTGAGGGTTGAAAAATGTGTGGATAGTATATGGGCCTCCATTTTTCCTGATTAAACTTTTAAAATATTATTTTCTCAATTTAGTTGAGAAAGATTTCTCCCCGGACAAGTATTTTGTTTACTATAAAAAGAGAAAAGGGGAATTCCTAGATTGTTTTGCAAACTCACCTCGTGTTAGTGCACAATAGGGAGTGGGGAATTCCCGCAAGAGGTAACGGACTCAGCTTGTTTAAGTCTTTAAAAGATCCAAAACATTGCCAGATCTGGGAATTCCCCCACACAGTTATATTTAAAGTGTTGTAATTTAGATTGTGAAATCTGATTTGATGGTGCAAGGTCAAGATTATGCATAAGCATGATGTAATGTCTATTTTTTAGACTGGGGATTTTTGTGAAGTCAGTATAGCTAGGAGATTTGAGCTAAGTCACGCCGTCAGCAGTTGCAATCAGCTATAGACCGTATGCATAATGCTAGTTTAACATATCTACAATAATGGTAGATTTTATCTTCCACACAACAGTGCCAGGATGTATTATATGTTCAATTCCATGTAGCAGAGGTGCTGTAAATATTATTCGACTGTCGTCTTTGAATCCGAAAGTGCTGGGAATCAAATAGGATTCCCAATTGTGGACAGATAGAAATCGTGTGAATTATCTTGGACTGTGGATTTTTATCGTCGAGGGACTTATTTATTTAACCTTGTCGTCTCGTCTTGAACTGCTGGACAAGATTACCTTCAGGACTGATAAGATTCCCTTGGAATATAATACCTGAGGAGTTTGTATGAACTTGGTGCGCTGGTCATTTGGAGTCTTCGCTGTGAGGACATGTTATCGTTGAACTGCAACGCTTTTCAACACAGGACACTATTAATCTTAACTATTGTTTGTATGTTATTTTGTTTGGACATACCAAATTCTTGAACAAATCAAGTAAATCATTAAAACGGTTTTATTCTATATAATTTAGATCATTTGTGCACAAGGCTCTTTTTTGTGTTGAAGTATTTCTAGACCTTAGAACTCTACGAGACGTCATCAAGAATTTGGGGCTCGTTTTTCCGGGAATTGAACTTGAGATAAATTGAGCCTTTTTGTTCAGAATTTACACTTAAAAGTGTAAAAGTGTGAAAATATTGTACAATTGTGCAGCACATTTTCCTACAAAATTTTGTGTGTATTTTACATGTACTAATTTTTGTTAGTTTGGTTAAGTTAGTAATTGTGTTTGTAGAGTACAATCATCCAAAATGGATTTTTTGAATCCCTAATGTTCATAGGGCAATAACTTGGGAGAAGTTGATGAGCTGAGAAAGCCTGAGTTATGAAACTAGCCAAGCATTAGACTCTGAGGCAAAACAATGCCATGAGAAATCAGTTCATCAAAAATAGTTTGATTGAAAAATTTTGTCCGGAAGATGTTTGGGATGTTTCAGATTTGGAAAGGATAGAGAGGGTCTGGAACAGTGGGGCCAAGTGATGCATTCAGTTGAAAAGACTTAAATTCAAAGGAATTGGAAATCGAATTGAAAAAGATGGAAAAGGAACAAACCAAAAAGAGAAGGAAATATTGAATTGGAAAAAGAAAAGTGCCAATGCAATGCAAATGAAATGAAACAAAAGGACATGGAAATGGAGATGAACAAAATAGCTAGAAGCCTCAACTAGAGTTAGAATAAATTGAAACAACAACAGGCGAGCTCATCAGACTCTTTTCCAAGAATCTGGTTTTGATGCGGCGAAAAATATTCGCCTGGTTCCAAATTTTCAAGAACAAAAGTAGAACAAATACTTCTTACCTTTGTAGAAATTTGCAATAGCTTGAACTGGCCCAGGGAGTCTTGGACATTGTTGTCTACAGTCAGTGTTCATTGGTCAAGCCCAAGGGAAATATATTCGGCCATGTCATTTAGACAGATGTAGTGATTATTACGAGGTTAAGCAGGCAAGTGCTCAAAGCATATGATTGGTGCCAGAGTCATATAGACAAAATTCATGTCTGGTCAGAAAAAGGATGAGCAGACCCATGTTGAATTTTTGCCCGTGTAAAGGAACAAGTTTGATCGTCTGGCTTTCTCCAAGAATCGGCAAATTTTGGTCAACTTAGGGGGTTGATGTTATTTGAAGATTTCAAACAGTGTCCCTAAATCCAGATATCAAAACACTCGGATGTAAAACAAAATTGACAGTTTGCGTGAGCAAGCCGAAAGGCCGATGAATTATCATTGGACCCACCAACTTAAGTAATACATGTAGTCCTAGCCAAGAATTTACTAGGTACAACAAATAACCAACAAACAATAAAGTCGGGTTCTAACACAGCGTCTCACATGTAGCCTCAGGAGGGGAAAATCCCAGTCAGGTTCCATGAAAAGGGGAGTAAAGAAAGTTATGGTGCTAATCAGAAACAATGGATGGGACCCAAATCACAGTTCACATGCAATCCCTTTAAGAACCAGGACATACAAGGTCACGGTGTTGGGAGATACATGGCTATCCACCAAAAAGGAGGGAGTGCCAAAGAAAGTGAGTCCAAACCAATCGGTTGTGCAGGTTACTTTGAGGTCAAAAGTTCATTCTTCTGTTCAGAACAAGAAATCCACAAAAGGGATTGACACAGAAAAAGTAAGGGATGACTTTAAGCCTTTTGTTTTGGAGAGATTTGTTTCCCCCTTTCAGCTGATAGTTTAGATCCAAAACCCATGAGAATCATGCGGGACACGTGCTCCTCGCAGTCATGATATTGGAAGATACACTTCCATTTTGAGATTGAGAGTTCCACAGGACCTATAGTGCCATTGATTCAGGGGATAGTAGGGATGTATAGTGTCCCTCTTCACAAAATGAATTGAAATCATACTTGGTTTTCTTGAACTGTCACAAAATTATTGGTGTTAGACACGAACTCCCCTTAAAAAGGGTATCCATGTTGTTAGGGAAATGGATTTGGCAGGGGAAAAGTACTACCCAATCCCATAGTTCCCAGTGCCCTGTACAGTGGATAAGTTTGACGAGGACTAGACATTTTCCCAGCATCGTTGCGTAACTAGGTCAATGACCAGAAAACCTCACAGGAACAGTGAGGCAGATGAGGGCGTCCAAAATACTCACACCTATAGAGAGAGCATTGAGATGACTTGGTCCCAAATTTCGATGATACTTTTCTCTCAAAATTATAGGAATTTTGGAGGTCAATCTTCCCTCTTCAGGAGACTAAATTCCCTGTTGTGACAATCCAGCCCCTGAGCACCAACAAAGTGACAAGCTGGGTAACAATTAAAATCCAGCCGCTGAGCTTGATAGAGTTGGGGACTGTAAAGGAGACCCTTTAAGCATTACACGCTTGTAAATGAAGCACGCATTGACCCAGCACTTAGGAATTTAGGTGAGAGGGCATTGTCGCAACCGGAAGCCGAGCAAATTCCTGTATGTTTCTACAAACAAAATGGTGTCCTCATGATAAAAATGGGCGCCACCTAGATTGCCCCTTGTAGATGAGAATGGAAGGTTGTGCATCAAATTGTGGTGGCAAGGGATACCATAGGGAAGTGTAGGCATAGCCCATGATATTCCCATGGCAGGACACTTAGGTGTGAGAAAAACACAATGACAGAAATTAGAGTCCTTTTTGGTGGCCTACACTCAGCAAAGATGTGTCTGAGTATTGTATGTCTGTCACACATATGTCAAATGGTAGGCAAGCCCAATCAGAAAATGCCTACTGCTCGCCTATGAAAACCATACCAGCATTTGATGAGCCATTAGTAGGGTTTAATCGATTGCGTAGGACCATTTCCAAGGACCAAGTCAGGAAATCAATATTTACGACCATCAATGTGTGCTTCCACCCGAATTTCCCTGAGCTATACCCTTGAGAAATCTTAGGGCACAAAGTATTGCGAAAGCTCTAACAAAGTTTTTCACCCTAGTTAGCCTTCCAAAATCAATTCATCTGATCAAGGAATCAAATTTCATGTCATGATTTTTTCGCAACCAGTTATGGACCAGCAGTTGGATTTTCCCAGTACATTTCTTCAGCAACCACCCAGAATCCCAGGGGGCCCTAGAAGGTCCCACCAAACATTGAAAACATGATCAAAACCTATGTTTTTGAATTTGAGAGGGATTGGATGAGGGAGTTTCATCTCCTGTTATTTGCCACCAGGGAGCTGTACAAGAGTCATTAGATATTAGTCCATTTGAGTTGGTGTTGGTCACAAGTTGGGACCATTGAAACTACTGAAAGAAAGTGGTTGTGTGAAAATCCTGATTTGAATTTGTTTAGACATGTGTCTCAAATCAGACACAGGCTCCAGAGCCACAGAACTTGCCAAACAAAATCTCAACAGAGTCAGGCAAAAATAAAACATGGTATGACAAAGATGCTAGGAACCGAAGTAATTCAGGGCCGGGTGGACAAAGTTCTGGCACTTTTCCAATACAAGGAATCCTTGCAAGCCAAGTATTCCAGGACCATATGAGATTGAGACAAAGTTGGGAGACCTTGACTATGTGATCAAAATACCAGGTAAACGTAAAGTAGACAATTATGTCACATAATATGCTCAAAGAGTATATGAAAGAGAGATGACATAAAGCCTCCATGTGTAATGTCATCTAGAGATGATGTGTGTACAAATGTGACATCACAGAGTTAGAATCTGAACAAACATCTGAAACAGAAAATGATTATGGTGTCAAATTGCAAATTCTGACATACTTGCCAATTTTAGACAAGAAATATGCCATCTCCCACAAAGTCAACAAGGTGAAGTGACAGATTAATTTCAGAGTGGGAGAACATATTTCCGATGTACCTAGTGGACCTGCATACCCCATGACATTGATTTTGGCTGTTCAGAGGCCAATCAAATTTGCAGTATCTCAGTGAGCCGTGTAAGTAGTGAGATTGGAGTTCAGATCCAGTCAAACTGCACTTTGATGCATAATTGTGAACAATGTCCCAATATAATTTATGAATTGTATTTCAATTAAATTTTGATATGATGATAATTTATAACTCCACCTGACAAGAATTTAACCTGCTAGAGTTTAACTCTACAAGAATACAATCTGGACATAAGACATATCAAAGGAAAGAAAATGTCCTTGGCTGATGCCTTGCTCCAGAGCTGCCTAATTTGTTACAAAAGTTGAATTTTACAAATTTATGTAATCTAGACTGAAGACAGCAATTCAAGAACATTATAAAAAGTGTAAATTTGCACTGGTAAACGTATGAAAAAATTAACCACAAAATGGTTAAAGGTAGAAACAGATTTTGGAAAATTTTCATTTCATCAAATTTTCTTTTAAGGGGGAAGGATGTTATATGCCTCCTCCATTTTTTCTGATAAACTTTTAAAAATATTTGTTTTTTTAATCTTTGGTTTTGTTATTTTATTTAATATTACGTTCTTTTTGTATTTTGTTTACTATAAAAGAAGAAAAGGGGATCCTAGAGTTTTTTTTGCAAAGTCCACCTGTTTATATTGCACAATAGGAAGTGTGGAATTCCCCAAGATGTAATGACCTCAGCTTGTTAATTCTTTAAAAGATCAAAAATCATTGCAATATCATGGAATTTCCCCACAAAGTTATATATATGAAAGTGATGTATTTTCATTGTGAAATCTATTTGATGGTGCAAGGTCAGTTTAATGCTAAGAATGATTTAATGTTATTTTTTAGACTGGGATTTTTGTGAATTCAGTATATATAGGATATTTGAGCTAAGTCTCGCCGTCAGGAGTTGCAATCAGCTACAGTATGGATCTAGTTTTATCTACAATAATGGTAGATTTTAGCTTCACCCCAGTGCTCAGGATTTATTATATGGTTCCAAATTCCATGTGAGCAGAGTGCTTGTATTATTCCTAACTGTCGTCTTTTGAAGCGAAAGTGCTGGGATCAAATAGGATTCCAAATTGTGGACAGAATGAAATCGTGGTGAATTAGCTTGGGAACTGTGGATTATTGTCGTCGAGGGACTTATTTTATCCTTGTCGTCTTGAACTGCATGGACAGATTACCTTTCATGACTGAGAAGATTCCTTTGGAAATAATACCTGAGGAGTTTTGGTATGACTTTGTGGCTCTGTCATTTTTGAGTCTTCGCTGTGAGGACATATCATCGTTAACTGCAAACGCTTTCAACACGACACTAGTCAACCATAAGTAATCTTTAACTAATTGTGTATATGTAATTTTGTTTTTGGACATACCAAATTCTTGAAACCAAATCACGTAAAGATCATTAAACTGTTTATTATATATAATTTAGAATCATTTTTGCAAGGTCATTTATATTTGTGTTTGAAAGGTATTCGACTCTATACGTTTACGAGACGTCATAATAACAATATAAAGACATCAGTGTGCATGTGTAAGTTACTGCAGTTTTATTCATTTGTGTGTAGAAATTCTTTTAAAACCGTTTTGGGGATAGAGGGAGCATATATGGGGGCTAGAAAATTGATGTGGTCTTTTTTTAAGAAGTCCCCTTTTCAAGGTCTGAAAGTCTTGTATGTTTTTTCTTTTGCTGTAGGCCAGATGATTTTATGTTTATGGGTGACTAGGGTAATGCAACCGGGTAATTATAGCCCCTTTGGCTTTATTTGTGAGTCTTCATAATCACGTTGAGTACATACACACAAGGCGTGCAGACAGACACAATACCCACCAACCCACCAATGCAAACAATCCTCATACAGGCACAAACAATGTCAGACTTAAACATGCAAGCACTCGTGAAATAAGGGCCGAATAGGCCCTACTACAAGGAAAATGATGAACCAAAAATCACTTACCACTAAAGGGTAAACATTTTTCCTGGATTTTTGTGAGAAAAGGTAAAAAATTTAAAGTCCACTTTTTGGTGATAATGTTCACACGGTATAAAAGGGACCATCTGAGGGAGGAAGTCACTTTAAAACAACTTTGTGAGGCCAGATAACAATGCATTCAATTTCTTAGAAAGAGGAGGGAGTTTTTTTATACTATGTAGCCCGGTGATGTAAGTGGGTTTATATGGGTGTCTTTTGTGCAGGTCCCTTGTACTTTGCAGACATACACACCATCACAACTTGCATCGGGTAAATTTTAATTTTGAAGCCTCTACCACCTTCTCATCCAGCTCATCACCCGGCTCCATCAGTCCAGCTTTTTAAGAGAATTTGCGATAAGTGGCAACTATTGTGAACATTATGATTGGTAAACCTCACACCTGAGTTAAAAGATTTGAAGAGGAGTATTGTGAACTTACAGCTCTCAAAATGTGTGCCATGCATGGAGTGGATAGCCAGACAACAAGAAAAATTACTATTGTCATATTGGTTACTATTATTATTGATATAACCCTAACAAGGCTCTCGACCACAAAATACCACACATAATATGTGGGATATTGTGGGTATAATGATAGTAACAGAACCTACAATCTTTTGTGGTATTTTGTGGTATGTGCATCTTATCATTGGCGATATAAATGTGGCACATTCACATCCATCCACACCCGCCCCCGCCATGTAAGCCTATAACATCAAGGTTCCCCTGGGCCCGTAACTTCTCTTGGCAGCCCTGTACATTGTGCCTATGTGGGCAGCTTGTTTGTTGTTTATTACGTGGTATATTGTGGTATATGATGAGTTTCTCCAATTTTTGGTTTAGTTATGATTTATCTAACTACTAAGCTATACCACAATATACCACAATCAAATATTTTGTGGTAGTTTGTGGTCTATGGAGTGCAAGTATGATGAAATGTTGTGGATATTGTGATCTTGGTATGTCCTCACAATAATTAACAGCCTGCAGTGTAGGGTTCTATGTTAGATATACAGTCAGAAAACGTATGTACAGGAAGATATTTGTTGAAAATTATTTCAAAGAAGTGTTAAGATATTGGTTTGTTTTAATAGCATTTCTATAATTTTAATATCCCACTTTCCATACAAAGTTTTTATAGTGTGATACCTAAATTTCCCATTTGTTTTCTTTTGTATCCAATAAAGGACAACCTTTATTATAAGTGTTAAATAAATAGAGAAAAAAGAAAGATGTGGTGGCAATTCAATCACCAGTTTAACCAACCATGTTTAAAAAGTTGATATAAACATACAATTTGGTAGATCCACTTTTCAAAAGAATTTGACTGCGAACGAGAAGCTGATATTTAATAACCATTTCAGTACAGCTATCACTTAATTAAGGCCTATTATATAAAGAAGTTTTCCTTATGAATAATAAGTGTACATTTAAGTTATGTAGGCCCTAAATCCATTTCTACTATAAATTTTAACTGTGCAAGTGCTAAATTTACTAACAATTTGTCATGATGATTATAAGGTCCTTTAAATAAAACTTCACAAAATATAATGCAATATATAACCAGTGAAAATAGATACAGAAAAATTTTACTAGATAAAGTTAATTGAGAATTATACTTAGTAACACCATTATTATTCTAATAGTCTCTATTTAAAATCATGTCTTCAGGAAAATTATATCCTATTTTTCTTAACCATGCAAAAAATAAAATGTTGTACTTTACCCAACGTATTTCAACTTAATACCGAAACACTTGCCCTATATAATCCCATCTCAGGTTATTTACCATTTTTTACTCCCCACACACATTTCAATTTCAAACTGGCTACAGCCTTCAAGTGCTAGTTTTGCTTTTATTTATTTTTTTTTCATGGTTTTGTCTCCAACATTCCAAGACTTTCATTTTCTTCATAGAAATCCAAAAACTTTCTGTGGCAAGTGTAGTTATTGTCCCTTTTACCTCATGGAGTTGTTATTAAACCCAAGACAAAGAGATAAAATGAACTTGATCCCTGCATGGCCTATAATTCTTCCACCCTTGATCAGAATGTTTGATGATCCCCTAAATCTGATTGGTTAAAGAAGGTCCGGACTCTCTACGGGGTGGTATTGTCAAGGAGTATTGCAAGGCCTTCCTTGGAAAATAGAAATTTGCACCGTAGCACAAGGTGTGGATTTCATTGCAACACCCCATCTACACGGAGCAATCGTTTGCAGGGCTCAGGGGGGCTGTTGCAAGTTTTGGCAAGGGAATTTGCACCGTGTAAATGGGCTTAAGTCGTAAATCCACCAGACTTCACTACACTCATGCATAGCCCTATTCTATATGAAATTCTGGGACAAGAGAAGAAACCCTTAATTTGTGTTTTTTTTTTTCCTAAAGAAAAGCATTAAAATGTTCATTTTGGTGAACCTCTCACATTACACTTACAGATTATTTACATAACAATTTATCATACATTGTTTACATGCCAAGTGTGGGATCCTTTAGGCAATTCAGTTTAACTACCATAATGTGAATAACTTATCTCCATCCACGTCCACCAACCTATCAAAGGGCAACATTACAATTCTGTGGCAGATTTACAACTTTGCTGAGTTTGGGGGGGGGACTGCCATTAATGGGTTCAATTGCCAAATCCATTAACATGCTATACCGCTTCCACAGGAGACCTTCAAACTTAGTGTAACAGGGCATTTCTATTTTTATACTCAAGACTTGTGCTCAGGCTGATACTAACTTAATGCCAATAAAAAGAGTTAAACTCATGTGGTGACTGCTCGCAAACTTGATACTCTGCATTTTCTTCATTCTGCATTCTGCAAATTACGAGACCGTAAGTCCTGATACGTGCTTTCATGCTTTTTAAAGACCATTTGAATAATGAAAAACACTATACTGAACTTAAAGTAGTACTATAATGCCAAAACATTCAAGCCTGAGCACGTCCTTTTGATAACGGTGACTGAATACGTACCGATACCGTCCCATGCACACAAACTTAAAAGACACTATCAGTGAATTTGAAAAATAGTGAAATTTTGTCAAATAGCTTCAAGTGAAGGGATCCAGTCGGTAGAATTCTTATAAGTTACCTTTACCAGCTGTAGAATTGAAAGAAACTGACGAAAACGCAGTGTTCCACGATACTATTCTCCATTCAATACGGGTTGTGTAGTGTCCGTTCGGACATAATGACTAAAATCTCTCGTATTCTGTCCTTATTAGGTTGCTTCTTGTCTTAATCATTTGCAGGTTATGTTAGTATACCTGTCTTGTTTACGGTACATGCTAAAATCTGATTTTTGATGATTGTTTTCGATTTTGCCTGATTTAGAGCAAATCACACTGATAGTGTCCGTTAACTTGTGTGAATCAACTTGTTAGTTTGATTTAGTTTGGAGACTGTGTTGGTTGAAATAATTTTTGTTGCTTTTGGTTCGGTTCGGAGCCTGCACAGCCCGTATCTGAAACCCTGTATTATCAATTATGGTTTGGATTTGAAGCACCAGCCCTCTGCATTTTTTTTTTTTTTTTATAGTTTTTATAGATGCCCAACATCTAAACAGCAAAGGTTCAAGTACAAAAGTTGCACATTTAAATCTTTGTGGAATTACGACTTTTTCATCCCGCGAAATTATTACCAGTTGTTCTTAAAGGTGGTTGTTCCGATTTATGTGTATTGTGGTTCTCTACTTGATAAGATAGCCTGGCACTTGCATCACAACCCCATCAAGTTACCGTGGGAAACAAACTGCGGTTTTGATGGTAGACGCATAATTCATGTTGGCAAATCCCTATCAATACTGTGAAAGGTTAACCACTAAAACGGCGGATTTTTTGTTTTCGATCGTGGGAATGAATGGATTCGAGGGCTCAAAATTTCAGGACGACAAATGAGAAAAATACGGCCTTTCACTGATATCAAAATCGTACTACTTCCACTTCCGTGTAAATCAGGGGGGGTCCCAACACGCCCCTTTAAGTTTAAGGTTTTAACTTTAAGTTCCGCTAAACATAATGCACACAGCCTATGCCCACCTACTCGACACTGAGGACACACAACTTCGCTGTTGCAAGTGGGTAAGGAGGACAATATTAGCATAACCAGGAACGGTGACTCAGGCAATTACTGCCTTGTTCTATAATGTCCCCTCCCCACTAAATTCTGCAACCTTGTCTTGTAAGGTTGCAGAATTCACACGCACGAGGGGAAGCATGTGGAAAAAGAATGACCAGCTAGCCCGCCAGACGTACGTACGTACCGTATTTCTCTATTTCAGAGTTCAGATTGATATATCACCATCATGCATGTTTTCAACTCAGTTTCTTGTTGCCGAAATAACACGTTGCCGCATCATGGAATCCCCTCATAGGCAACCGCATGCACGTTCTGCCACTTCCAGACTTCTCAGACCATTTTCGCATCATTGCCACTGACCTGATTCATGCGGTACTGAAAGATCCCCTCTTGCACTTCCGCATGCGGAAGTGCAATGTCCGCGTGCACTTTTCAATCACGTGCGGGAGGGAACGCTTCTCACTTGTAGCTGCCGCCCCCTCCCCTTCACACCGTTCAAGACAGCACAACGGGCTTGTTATTATAATGCGTTTGCCCGTTTATAATGAAGTCACGTGGAGTGATCACTCAAACCGCAAATTGTGACCGCAAAGTAACCACAGCAACAAAGTGTTTACCACAACACGCAAACATGTTTATTGATCTTTTATCTTTACATTTACACGACTCTGGCGAATCGACAGCATATTACATTTTTTATTAGACCCCGGAGCTATACCCCCACTACTATTTTATAGACGCAATGCAAAATATCCTGAAAGAAATAACTCGGGGCTATGCAAAATATCCCTAAAAAAGAAAGTACTCGGAGCTATGTAAATATCCTAAAAAGAAAATACTCCTGGGAAGGCGGATGTTGGGGAGGGGGAGATGGGTGTTGGAGAGGGGAAATGCACAACGCTCATTTGTATTACGACTAAAGTGTCTAAAGGAATTCTTGGCTCATGAGGCGATTTTATCATTACCATCCACGCCTTTATTTACTTTTAGTAATAAAACCAGGGAGCACCGCCCACCCTTTTTTTAAGTCCAATGCTATTTTTGGTTCTAGATCCAGATAAGATAGCCCTATACCCACTGCTAGAAATCCAAGGGCTGATTTCTGTAAACTCACACAGACCCCCCCCGGTGGGCCCCCAGGGGGGTCAACTCTGACAGTATGCAAAGTCTTCAATATGGGGTTCAAATGAAAGGAAATCACCCATGAATATGAATCTCACCTTTAATTTAGTGTAAGACCTACATCGTTGCTGATATCATGCATTACCCGCGTCTTACCAAGCCCTTTTTTGTAACACGGATTACCAAGGGGGTGGTTACCACCCCTCGAGAATTCGTTATAAAGCATATAAAGCACCCCTGATGTTTATGATTTTAATACCAGTGGATATCTCTGGTCCTCCTCTTCCATTGATACCAACTAAGTACTCACATACCTAGTATGGCGTCAAATGACGTCATCATCCTGCGATCGCGGCAAAAGTTGACATTTTTCCATAGAAAATAGGGAAAAAATCCGATTTTGCGCTAAAAAGTCCGAATATCGATTTCAAATGCGGTTTCAGCTCTAAATGATTACAATTGATTGGTTTTACATAAACATAGAGTTTTAGAGCCATACTATGCATATTATTTCAAAAGTGCGCCAAACATTATCCTCGGTGGCAATTACCACCCTTACCATACCTTCGACTTTGACGGATACCTAACCCCGTCGAAGGTTTGCTACCTTCACATTTTTTTTTGCTAAAATGACCAGAACGGATGATAAATGATTACCTTGTACCTGGAAGCTTTTCATTCATTTCATCAATTCACCGTTAGCAAAATTCCACAGTTCACTGGGGGGGGGGGGGAAGTGTTAACCACCCACCCCTTGTAAGACGAGTGTTTACAGTTGTAATCAAGCATATATATACCGTAATATACGATGCGGTATATATAACAACAGGGTAGTAAAAAAAAATTGACCCCGCATTGTGTCCGCCATTTTGATTTTAAGTATATCTATCTCAGGCATAGTTTGGTTTCATCTGAAAGCTGGGTTCATTCTCTTTAATTTACTGCAAAGAATTATTCACCCCTCGTTTAGGTATAGACCGAGTTACAAGTCGTGAATCAAGTATTCGGTTTTCTGCTCTGTCCACGGATTCACATTTAAAGGAACGGCGTTCAGCGAAGGAATCCGTGCCCGAAGAAAATCAGCCTATTTAGTCACTGGCAGATTCTTGATTCGAAAGACTGTAGCTCGGGCTATACCTAACCATTTAAGATCGTTGCAGCAAAATAACTCTAGAAAATACGCCTTTCCGCAATACCAGAATATGTTACTATATATTATTTAAACATTCAAATGGGGACACAATCCGGGTCAAGTTTTTTTTTTACTCACCCTGTCTTGTATCAAAAACGGGTGTGCTTTTACCGACTATCATATCAATGGTTATTTTCATTGTTGCACCGATCATGTACATCATTTTTCCATTTTCCCTGATCACAGAAGAACCAATCTTACATGAAACCATGCAGCCCAACCTCAAGAAAGCCTCTTTTTGGCCATTGTACGGTTCATTTTTAGTCACATTTTGACCTTCATTTGTATATCTACTATCATTCTCTGACAATTTTACATTTAACCTCACATTTTGTATATTACAAATAAAAAAAATGTAGGCACTTTTTCTGGATTTCCCTGATCAGAATTAAAATTCCCCGAGTTCCCTGATTTTTGTTGAAACCAGTGGCCCCTAATGGCCCTGGTGTATTCGAAGCCTACGGGGCCTAGCTTTGGTGGACAAAGTTTACTAAGCAACAATACCGGCACTCATACTTTTTTTTTTTGGGTGGGGGGGGGGGGAGCAAAAGTGATTTTTGGGAGTGAAATGGGAGGGGGGAGCAAATGGGGAGCAAAGGGTTTTTTTTGAATGGGGGGAGGGGGGGGGGGGGCAAACATTAACATTTATAGATTTTTAACCAATTTTGGTCCAAACATCGCTGATTTTTGCCAAAATTTTAGTGATTTTTAGTCTGAAATCCTCTGATTTTTGCCACACAATATGTCATTTGTCTTCCGGCTGGAAGATGGGGCAAAAAAAGTGTTGGGGGTATGGAAATTTCCCCCCCCCCCCGCGCCGTCACGACGGGCCCCCTTAGTAACTGCCCTGCCTTCACCAAGTTAAAGAGCTACTACTACCCAGGGTCCCTTTCCAACTACCCATGGGTCCAATTCCAACTACCCATGATCCCCTTTTCAACTTTCTGAGAGCCCCTTCCCAGATGCAACAGATCAACCTGCCCCAAGTAACCCCCAGATTCACCCCTTTCCTCTAAACACAGGTGAATTTTCCCATACCCGGTCCCCTGCCAACTAACCCAGGCCCGCAATCAACACGGCCTTCACACGTTCCAATATCTAAGTTAACCCTTTCCATCTACATAGGCCAATCTCCCAATTTCCTGGTCCTTTGTCCTTTCTCAACTACCCTACCACCCAGATTTCCTTCCCATTACCCCAAGCCCCGTCCACAGGGTTCCCTTCCAAATTTCACCAAGGTTCTCCTAATCAACACAACCAGTGTTTGATCCATCATTCACTTTATTGCCTTTCCTTGGTCCTCATATTTCATGTTTTTCTTTTCACAAATCAAAAATGAAAAAAAAAAAAAGAATATTAATATCCAACTTTCGTTTTTTATTTTTTTCTTTATTAAAAGAATGAATAATATTTTATGTTTTTGATAATATTTTTAACAGTTTTATTTGTTAATTTAATCCTAGTTTTATTATTTTCCGATAAGTCTTATTCCTTTGTTTTTTTTTATTAATTTTTTTTGATTTAAAAAATTTTTTTCAATATTCAAAAAATAAAAAATTGTTTTTGTTTGTTTTTATTTTGAAACCAATCCAAATTAATTGTCAAAAATATTATATTACATTTCAAAAATCACAAAGCACAATTACAAACATCCACAATTAAAAAAAATACGGCAGAAAAATCCATAAAATCACACACAGGTAGTACATACAAACTATCAGGCAGATGACAGCACAATTTTTTGGAAAAATACATCGTATGTCACAAACTTAAAAGGAGAATTAAAAATCAAACCTCACATTTTCTAAATGGTTTGAAAGTTTCCCGCTTTTCATAGCAACAGAGTATTCGGTCGGTCTCCTTATTAACCTTAACCTTATAAAAGCTTTACAAGTTGCAAACATGGGCTTCTAACTTGCAAACATAATATCATATTGGACCCACAAAAATAAATAGGTGAGAAAATCCTAAAAACCCCAAACATCTTATCAAAGTTTGAAATAGAGAAATCCAATGTCCATGTTTATCCTGAATGATTCTAGAAATCATCCCAAATAGGCTCTACATAATCACATCCCCATCACATCCACAAAAAATAATGAGTAAGTGTTTTTTCTGGAAATTTTTCACAAAAGTCACAAAGTTGGATCGCTTATGATTTTAAATTTTAAAAAGAAAATCATCAAATGCAATTGGAATGTTTACGTTTATTTTAAAAAGAAAACATCAAATGCAAAATTTTTTTGCTTTGTGGAAAACCTTAAATTAAGAGTGGCGTTTTGTTTCATTGACATTTAAATTTACGTATTCATATTTTATTTTAAACATTTGTTTTGTCATATTTGTTTCAGTTTTCATGCTTATATTTATTGTTTCATTCATTTTATCTTATTTTATATTTTAATTATTTTTTTAATATATATCCGTATTGCGTTGCTTTTTTTTAATTGTAATTTTCCATTTTTATTTACCCATAACTTTTTTTTTTTTTATTTAAATACAGAAAATGATTAAAATACCATACCACATCTTTACTGAAAAATTGTTTGCTTTTTTTTCTTTTAAAATTAATCTATTTCATTTTTTACCAAAAACTATAAAAAATTTTATTTAGAATAATTTTTAGTATTTTGATTTATGTTCATCTTGTAATTTATTTTGATTTATTACTGTTTATTAATACTAAATTTCTTTTAATATAATTTGTATTTTTGCATTAACTTAGCATGCAATTTTGTTTTTATTCATTTTAAAAAAATTAATATTAGAGATACGATTTTTTTATTTTGACAAATTGTATTCATATTTTAGTTATCTTTAGTATGTTGACATCTTTTATAATTTTGGTTTCTTTTAATTTTCGAAACTTCCTAGTCCCCTCTATATTAACAGATACAACATTTTATTTTAATTTTGGGCCTTGTTTAATCAAAAACGGAATAAACAGCTAATAATTAAATGTGAATGTTTGCACGTGATATGAGAGGGGTTACATATGGAATTCTTGCCTAATTGGAACAATTTTCATTTTATTTCTTTATTTTTACCTAAATTGTTTTTTTAGTTATTAATTTGTTACTGAATTTTTAGCTGCAATGAATGGATTTATCCATGACTGAGAAATCCTTAGACATGGGCGTTTTTATGAGAAATCCTTAGACATGGGCCCAGTTCCCCCCCCCCAAATCTGCCACAAATGCTCTTAATAGCCCACAGTTTAAACAAAACGGATATATATTTGAAGCAATATCCTTAATCTTTGTGACACTTTTTCTACCAATACCTTAGGGCATGGTGAAAATGCCATAGCCATGCCATGGTGAGGGTTTCGAGTCCTCAGCCGCACATTCCCGAACCAAACCAAATCCGATCCCCCCCGCCCCCCCCACCCCACTATTACAGTACCACTCATATACGAAAAAATATAAGGATAGAATATCCTCCGATGAGATGTTATATATGCTAACTTATCAAGTTACAATGTCATTCAAGCTGTCAAATTCTGCAGTCTCGCTGCAAGTCACACCAACCTCAAATGTCTTCACATATCACCCCAGGTGACAAAAGCACCTTGTTACTGCATTTTTAGTTCAAATAATATCCCGACAATCTTGAACACCAATGTTCATGGGATTAAGCATTTCATGATTGTAAAGACGGATAGTCATGGCATAATCATTGCAACTGCAAGACTGCAGCAATGGCAAGTACAAGGGCGCACAACCTAAATCACCAACCCGATTTCATTTCATGTAATGGTTTTTACTTCCAGGTAAAAAACACAGCTAATTTGAGATCTTTACGGTCCTGTACGATTTGTAAAGATCGTAGTCCATTTCATGTTTTCAAATAAAAGGGACACGTGTCTTAACACATTGGATACTATGAAATTCAAAAATTTTGATTTTCACGAGAAGTGGCCCTCGGTTAAATGAAGATGGCGTAAAAATGAGTTTGCAGGCTCGAAAACGGTGGGAAATGGCACGGTCGCTATTTAGGGTCTCGTAACGGAAAAACGAATCGGAAGAACCCCCATACATTGAAACATTGTTAAAGTTTCATCGATTTGCAATCCACTGATATATAACTTGTATGCCAAATGTGGCCGCTTGAGTTCGAAATCTTGCTTT
>JAMKCH010025783.1:0-27388 GCA_023653785.1 Ophioderma brevispina
TTTTACGCGGTTATTTAATATTTAAATTTTTTATTTTAGTTTTCAAGACATGATTTCTGACTTGACATCGTCCAATAAAAGAATTTTCGAGACGGCACGGGATTTTTTTAAGACAAAGTGCTGGAAGGAGAAATCTGAAATTTATTTTTTACTGATCAAACTAATGGCGTTTTAAACACGTCCCGAATCTATGTCGCGTTTGCATGAGAATAGATATATGGGCTTAGGGAGTGACCACAATGTCTTCGTTTAAAACTCTAAGTAACAAAAAAGATAATACCAACTCACATAAATCGAACTCGTGAGAAGGTTTATTGGGACATTAAAAAATATCAGGACTTCACACCTTTTCATGATCAATTAAGGGAGAATTATAAAGATTGGGATGCCGAAACGTTTGATGATGTCAATTGTTTATTGGGACTCTTGGAAAGAACAATTGATCAGGCGGCATCGACTGCAATTGGTGCTATACGGGTTAATCGGGGTAAGAGGTTATTCAGGTTCGATAACAGCGTGAAAGAAGCTTTAAACAAAGAAGGGAGGCGGCTCGTCTCTATAGAAAATCTGGGCCAAAGAGGGTAACAATTGTAATCAATTGTGGAAATGTTATCAAGAACGGCGGTGTTCATCCAAAACTTGTGTCAAATTGTAAGATCACAGAGATCGCGTCAATAGTCTTCGACTTACTAATAAAGGCGGCAAAAGCTGTCGCGATTTCTGGACAGTTTGATTGTTTGAAAAGACCAGTACTGATGAGATGACTCTGACATAGAAATGACCACACTGCCTTACACTACTGGCGTACCCTTGGAAAAATGAATCGTAGCTTAACGGATGATATGAATGGCACACAGTTCAATAAGAAACTGGTATAGGCTCATTGAACTATTATTATTACGATAATCTTAATAATCATAATGATAAACCTCCTCTCTGACCTCATTTAAATCTTGATATTGTTAAAGATGCTATTGCGATGCCAAAAATACCAAATACAGGGTATTGACCTGATCACAAATGATCTCCTCAAAAATGTTTGTGAGTGTCTTCAAACTACCATGTTATCTCTTTTTAAGAGAATATTTTTCTTGCAAGACACTGTTCAATGGCACAATCCGTTCTCGTTCCATCCTCAGAAGATGATCGGCGTGATCTAACAATTACTAGGATATCTCTCACTTCGTGTGTTTCAAAATTTTAATCGTATTGTTGCCAACTCTATTTCAAACTTTCTTGAAGAAGACAACCCTTATCTAGTTAAGTTTTTATATCTTCACTGCGTTGCGAAGATACATTTTTACGCTCAAACCTATTGCCGCGTGTAGACTCGCCGAATGGAAAAGACTTGTGAGCATTTTGGATTTCCAAAAGGATCGATACGTCTGGATAGATCTTTGTTATTGGCCAGTTTTGGAACGTGGGGTAAGGGATCGCGTCTGTAAGATTATTATAGTTTTATATGATGGGGTCCAAGGGAAAGTTAGACTCGTGAAATTGATACTGACTTTTTTTTGACCATAGATACGGCGTTCAGCAGGGCTGTGCCCTCTCACCAATTTTGTATTGTATATATATGCACGACTTCACGAAGATATAAAAAACGTGATCTAGGTATCTGTATTCACGGCGTAACAATTGGGAGTCTTTTTTGGGCAACGGATGTCGTCCTACTCTCTAACTCCTAGGATTAAACTTGAATAAGATTGCTCAACTTAGCAGCACAATTTGCAAATTCTTGAATTAAAATTCAATTATGAGAAAGCTATTACTTTAACTAATTGGTCAACTTATGATGTTAATAAAGTTTGGAAAAATTTGGGGGGTTGGGTGATCACCAATTACCGAGTGCACATATAAATATTTGGGTATCATATCCTATAAACCTGTCGGATCATTACCCACATTTAACAACTTTCATAAAGGCACAAAATTATCGCCTACATCAAGTCATTATGGATCGGTTCGACGATTAATACCGCGTTTTTATGGTGATAAATTCTATGGCGTCAAATCGCTCTTCCCACTATTAACTGCGTGGCGGTTTGGATTAAAAAAACAAAGGCAAAAACGATATTGACAAAATCGAGTCGCTTCAATTGCCCAATGGCGCGTTATATCTTGAAAGCCACAGAACACTCCTAAAGAGGCATATATGTGATCTTGGATGGGTACCGATTAAGGTCATACAAGACACCTTAGCAATTAAATACTTACACATCTTCTACACATGGAACGGTTACCGCTGGCCCCCAGCCTCATGCTGAACACCATTCTCAACCTATCAAAGGCTGACCGGCTTCGTTTTAAATTCCTTGACAATATTGTTAAGACATGTATCAAACTGTATTATGACATCAATACCAATTTTGGATCAAGCCACTAGCGGCAGCACCTATTGGACTGCAAAAAAAAAATTTTGGGGGGTTTGCTCACTTTTAAAAATGCTAACCTAATATTGACCGTCAATTTGGAATGAGGAGATATGAGGAGATGCGAAGATTAAACAGGAAATATCACTTTGCGAATACTCACTTATAAAGGGAAAGCGCCTCTAATGGAAAAAATATCTTCTCTTGATAAAAACTTGATTTTCAAGGAGTAAAGTTGAAGTTTAAACTTAGATCCAATACACTACAATTAGCTAATAGAACTAGCAATTGGTGTGATCACGATAATGATGTCCATGTGCAAACACTATGGTATTGAAGACATCCAACATTCTTTTGTGGTAATAAATAAAAAAATCTAAGAATTCAATTTTTTTTTGCCTTCACAACTTGAAAGAACCGCTTACAAACACTAACCGTCTTGATATATGGGAATTATAGATTTCCAGTAGCTTGCCCTAAAGGAACAACTGATGTAGTGTAGTGTTCATTCAGAGTTTGGATTGTCAGCCCTATTGTAATTGAATATGGATGGCAGCCAAGTGCATATACTACTCAACTGACAAACCACGAGTGAAACAAGCATTACAAATAACTGCGTCGTGGTGTGTGTATGAGTCCTTATGGCTTATATAGGTGATATGAGTTAAATCATACATTGGCGAACGAGTAGGAAAACCCCGTGCATGTTGAATGGCACACGCGTATTTTGAGTCATTGGAATGTGTGGTAAAGTAAATTTTGTGACAGTTACCGGAGTATTTCAGTTCCTGAACTTTTGTTTCATGGGTTACCGCCATGGCAGATGCACAACCGACGTTGTCTGGAGTGAATAAAGCCATGCCCAAAATTTGATGTTCACGATCTAACAACTGTTGCACCGATGGAAAAAAATATATTAAGTCTCTAGAGCGTTTGTTTACCGATCATGTGTAATGATACTAAACGCAAGCGAGCTTGTTGTTGTACTATGTGGTGAAGAGTATGTTGTGAATCTTGGACACACTCCCTGAAATGGGGTTGACTAGAAACAGGCAAAAGCAAAAATTACATGCTACTTTGAACCCAAGAACAATAAAGACTACTACAGGTGTCGTGGTGATACTAACATCTTGACGGTGAGTGCATATTGTGCCGTTTAGCGTTTACAACAATGGCAGTGTATTGTGACTTTGTGACAACGAAGTGACATAAAAACTCAGATACTGCGAGGTTGTCGGTCTGCAGGTTTGCGACGTAAAGCACTCAGAGGCAACCTTACCCTTACTCAGATCATTGATACGGCACGTGCACAGTGAACTTGTGAGTCGCAAGCTTGGGAAATGGAAAAGTTACGCCCAATTCAAGCTTTCCTAGTGCACGCGTCTCAACTTACGGCTAGTGCTAGTGGTAACACAAACGCAAGGGTAATAGGACTGGTAGTTCTAGTAATAAGAGTTATAGACCTAGTACAACAAACAGAGATAGGTGGTTTGAATGCACGCAACAATATGGTGCGAGCAGCGCGCAGTCACATGCAAAAATCTTGTTACAATTGTGGGGTTTCATGGCCACATGCTGATGGCCAGCAATGTGTTCCTGCGTTTGTTTAAGCGCGTTGTAATGCATGCAATAAGAAAAATCATTTTGCCACGCGGCTGCAAACAGTCACAGTCTGGTCAGGTCAATCAAGTGCAAGATACATGTATACAGATACCAAATAGGCCTCCTGTTAAAAATCTCTCAGGCTCAAGTGTGATGACGATTATGTTTGCGGGTGCTGGGGTAAGTCCCAAAAAGCTGCCTTGTGTTGATGTTATGATGGGTGGTGAGAAGGGTCACAGCATTGGTTGACTAAGGTGCTTCGGTTATTAATGTGTATAATAAGTCACAGAACATGGTCACAATGGTCACAGAAACCCGATCTACAGAGGCCCACAAAAAGCAGTCAGTTTACCCGTACGGTAGCAAAACACCCCTAGCGATGATAGGCAGGTTATACACAATCTCATACAATGCCAACACGTACATGGTGAAGTGTATGTGTGCGAGTCAGGAGAGACACTTTTGAGTTATGACACAGGGGGTCCAAAACGATTGGGCTTGATACCAAATCACATACACTGTTGATTCGCCAGGTGATCCAACTTGTGAAAGCAGTATAGTGACCAGGTTTGAATTGGTTGGAAAGTGGGCTGGCATTCAGCAAAGCTGCACATTAATGATGAAATGCCAGTTGCGCAACATCACCGAAGAAATCCATTGCACCTGCGTAAAACAAGTGTATCCAGAAGTGCAGAAGAAACTCAAGACCGGGATTATTATAGAGCCGGTGAAATGAATGAAAGATGAAGCGACCCTTGGATTTCACCCATACATGTAGTCAACAAGAAAGATCGTCAAATCCGTATGTGTGTTGACATGAGAATGGCAATCGGGCAATTTCTCGTGAACGGCATTTGACACCAACCCTTGATGACATCATCACAAGCATCACGGAGCAACTGTGTTTCCGAAGTAGATTTAAAACGCTGGCATTCACCGATGGAGTTATCTCAGAGTCACGACCGATCACAGTCTTTCTACGCAGTTGTTGGGCGATTAGGTTCAAAAGGCCCTGAGCTTGGATCATAGTGCCGCTGACTTTGTTCCAGAATACAATACAGTCAGCTCTTGGAGGGTAGGAGGAGTGAAATATGAGTCGTGATCGACATTCTGGTCTATGGACGTAACCAGTCTGAACACGATGAAAGGATTAAGTTATGCCTCCAACGTCTCAGAGAGAAAAACCTCACATGAACCGTGCAAAGTGTGAGTTTAGTGTGTATACAGATCATTCTTTGGCATATCTTTAGTGGTCACGGCATATCAACTGATCCAAGCAAAGTTGAAGCCTTGCAGCTGGCAGACTCATCTCAAACCAAAGAAGAGTTGAGAAGAGTTCTAGGGAGCTATTGTCTACGTACTTGCCAGATCATACCTGGATTAGCAAACTATGTCCGATCCACTACCGAAGTTCCTTCAAGGATACAAACTCCATGGGCATGGACGGAGGAACACGAAACAGCCATGCACAACAATTAGCAGAGGATCACAACAATTGCACACACAGAACTGCATATTTTTGACACTAACAAACGTCCACAACTGCAAGGGATGCTAGTCCGTTGTGGGCTAGGTGCCATTCGGGTACACATGGTGAGGACTGGTATTGTTCAGTGACTGGTCTAGCTAGCAGATCTTTGACACCAGGTAGAACAGAGGGTACCAACAGAACGGAAAGAGAGGCCATGCAGTGTATTGGGGTGATTGTGCACTTTCATCTATATTGTTGTATGCGCAGTTCTTTCAGGTTGTACCGACCACAAACCTCTTGCTTCCGCTTTTCAATCGTCCTACTCTAAACAGCCACTGCGTATAGAACGTTGGCTATTGAAGATACAGGAGGATGAGTTTGAACGTGTATATCAGAAAGGAAACTGAACCCAGCGGACTATATGTCGAGGCATCCCATTCCAACAACACAGTCGACTCCTTAAAATGAGGACCGTGTTGCTGAGGAGTTTGTAAACCTTATTACCCATAATGCAGTACCAAGAGACGCTCTATAGATGACATAAGAGAGGCAACAGAGAAATGCTTCCAGATACTTCAGCAATGATGGTTGCCATAGAGGACAAACAGCTGGCACAACTTCCGTACTCGGACTACAGCAGGGAAGTTCATACCAGAACTGGAAAGTTGTATGAAAGTGCGGGATGAGCTAAGTGTCAACATTACGGAGGGGTCGCACTCAGAGATCACCGTATGTGGTTCCTGCATCACTAACGAAGTTGGTGTGAAATTGCCCACGAGGGTCACCAGGGTGTGGTAAAGATAAACAGGTTCCGTGAGAAGGTCTGTCACAGGAATTGACAAGTTGGCTGAAACAAGACGTATAAAAAAATGTTGGCCTGCAGGTAACGTCCCAGAGAAGCAGGCAACAGAACCCTTGAAAATGACAGAACTTCCCACAGCAGCTGGCAGGAGGTCAGTGTGGATTTCAAGAGTTTACCTACTGGTGAATAGATCATTGTGGTGTTGATTTGATGATTACAGAAGGTTCCCAGTATGATTCGTCCATTTACCAGTGCTAAAGTGTGATCCAAGACTAGACCTATCTTTCAAACTGGTATCCCTAAGGTAGTAAAGTCTGATTTTATGGTCCCCCCTTTAATGGTGACGAGTTTGCGCAGTTTGCAAAGTCTTCGGCTCCAGCATCGGAAAGTCACGCCGCTTTGGCCGCAAGCGACTGGCGAAGTGGTAGCGAATGATGAGGAAACCTCAAGAAGGTTTATAACACTGCTAAAACTGAGCGCAAAAGCTGGGGAGGGTTGGCGACAAGAATGAATGCGTATTTGCGTAATTATCGCGCGACACCAAATAGCATACAAATGACTACCAGCATCCTGTTGCTAGCAGACAGTTGTAACTCGTTGCCCGGAAACTGTCTCAACCCAATGTGAAACAATGATGGCGAATCAGAAAGCGCGACAATAATGAAAAACAAAAAAGAAGAAGATCAAGCATTATGCTGACAAAAAAAAGCGTCGCGTGTAGTTGTCACAAATGCATAAAAGTAGGTGACAAAGTGCTTGTTAAGAACACTGAACAATGTTTATGCTACTCCGTACAAATCAGCTGTATGAGTCACTGATGTGAAAGGGGGCACACATGGTTATGCGCGTCATGTCAACAGTTCATACCCCAGAAAAGTTTGTAGACTTCAAACTTTCCCACGGTTGAGTAGTAAAGTGATGAAGGAAATGTGATGAAGGCCGTGAGCTTCTACTGATGATGAAATCAACTATGGTGAAGCAGATGACCAAGGAGCTGCAGATCCTCCAGCGTTGGCAGAGCCATGTTGAGACGCAATCAACGTCCGAATAACAGACAAGCGTCCTCAGCAGATTTGCGGACTATGGTTGCTTGCTATACACACATAAAATGGGGGCAATTTATTCTGAACTGATCCCCTAAGCATTGAACTTTAAAAGAATGCCACTTCGGTGAGGCCCACCTTATGCACATATTTGTATTGTTTATGAAAGTGAAAGAAAAAAATAGGTGAAATGTTAACCATCAGCATTTTGGTCAAAAAAAATAATTGGTATAATTTTGCTAAAGTGGACCGGTAATGTATGAATCCGTAAATCAGTAGGGTGTGTTCAACTGTATTTCAGAACGTGAACATTTTTGTCAACAGACTTTCTGGTTGTTCTTAAAGTAAACTTTTGCAAGGACTTAATTGCTCCACAGTTACACACGCACACTAGCTGATCTTGTACTATTTGTGCAGTTAATTTTCGGTTTCATTTTTTTTTACACAAAAATGATAGGACATGGGGCCCCAGTTACTTTAAGTTGTTACTTTTAAACAACTTTAAATTTGTTTTGACGTGGTTTCACTAAACAACAGAAAAAAAATGTTGCTTGTCATATTTAAAAAGAATACAGCTCAGGACTGTTAAACCAGTTTCTCCATGAAGCAAAGAGCATGAATTTGGACTTAAAATATGGGGGATGATGAGATGGATTACATGATATTATCTCTAGTAGTAACAATGGATGGCTGAATGGTGATATGGACACTTTCACATTTTGTTTTCAGTACAACATGCAATTGAAACGTGAAAATATTGCCAGCCATTGGTTTTGCATGTCATTTTGGTAAGTTGGTATTTCTCCAAAAAAGAGAGGAGGGATATGTTGTAGTGTCCTTCAGGATGTCAGACCGTGTAATTGATTATAGGATGTCAGACAAGTGCAGTGATACTACTCAACATGACAACACGAGTGAAACAAGCATAAAATAACTGCGTATTTGTGGTGTGGTTAATTGATCATTACTGCTTAATTTAGGATATGAGTTACATCACTACAGTTAGGTGGTTATTAACTGGTAGCTTATAATGATGAGGATGTTGCTGATATTTTTGATAAATTTTGTAAGTCGGTACATAAAGCAAGCCTGGAAACTTAGAACTAGTCTATTAACTATGATATGTAAGTTATCTTTATTGTGTGATATTAAAAATAATACTTGATAGTACGTCTACATCTGTAGATCTGTAATGTAACATATGTTAGTGTGGATACTTAATTATTGTTGATGTTTTGGAATGGATTGGGCAATGTAGGCATACTGTACATATGCCAATGTCGGGTTATAGCCAATTGTGACATCCCGTAATATGGATGCGCTACAAAACATTCCAAGTTTCGCACTTCAGTTGCCGTTTTGCCGTAGCAGGGGCTATTGTACACGCGACATTGCATAGTGTTTGTTGTTTGTGTGTGTGTGTGTTTCGTGGGTCATTGTTATCATGATTTTATAGTGATATTCTCTGTATGAACGCACCGTCATGATGTGGCGTGTGCCGCTGTGTAAAAAGCGGTCTATGTTCGATCAAATAAAGAAAAAAGATAAATGCAACGCTAGTTTTATTTGGAAACAATTATATGAATTGTGGACTGCTTCAGTGCTGGAAACACAGCACCTTTGGTATTGGTCACTTCTAAGCGGGACCGACTACGAGGAGATTAGAGAAGAATTGCAATCCGAATTGAAGGAAAGAGGGGAAAATATCATGAAATATAGAAGGGAGAAAGAGAAATTAAAAGAGAATTTGTGGATGCTTTGACAATGCGAAAAGATTAACCACAAAATTTGATGCACTTGTCGCAAAGCCTCGAAATTACGATAGCATCAACAGTATGATCTTTTAAATTCAAAAAGAGGGATCGCTAAAAGACCGATCGTTTCGGGTAGATGGCCTTTATAACGCGAACAATTGTATACAATGATAGAAAACACTGCAATTCTGGACGGTCACAGATTCGACGTCACACTTCTCGATAGCGAAATAGTGCCAAAGAAGAGTAAAACCATCAGAAAAAAAAATGTGTCTTTTTTGGAAAGTGGAATATCGCTACTAAATTAATGAAATAGCCGGACGTGTGATCACTTCGTCGGCTGTCGATGCAACGCATCGTAGACGCTTGTGTGTGGTATGAAAACATTAAGAGGGGTAAATTAGATTTTTGAAATGAATAAAAAGTTTTTTTATGTTTTTTAATTTTTGATAAATATATTATATCGATAAAAGCAAACATTACACAATTCTAAATAAGGATGCCTTATTCTCTGTGGTCAATATTAGTCAGTCCCATTGGGTGATAGCAGAATCTAACCACTTGTATATTAACGTTGCCAAAATCATTTCTTCTCAAAACGTTGCGCATTACGGTCCCGCTAGATCAGTCGAAATCATTTCTACGGACTCGTCATAAATTTTACCCACGTGTACGGAACGGCCTTCGAGATGATCAATTTCATATATTCAACTACAAGGTGTAACTGTTACTGCATTTTCCTCCGATTGACCAACTTGATTGTGAGTTGATATTCCGGCAAAAGCTTTCAAGTACCGTTCATGATTATCCCTATCACTACCAAAACCCACTAGAACTCAATGAGCTGAGGTGAGGAAAACGCACTAAGTCCAAAAAGATGCGATGACGTCACCGTACCAACACTCATATGGGCACTAAATCGCTGGCCGGGCCAGCGACTCCCTCGTGGCTTGCCATCCCCTCTCATGGGAATGGTGCGCCGGAGGCCCAGGGTTCGAATCCCGCCACGGACGTCCGGTGTGGCAGGAGATATGCGTCCACCGGTCTCACAGTCCGGGAACAATGGTGAACAATAGGGCAATCGATTCACTTGACTCTTCACGTAACATTAGTTTCACGCTTTATTCCGTTGTCGTCTATGGTGCCCGGACTGTGGTTCCTGCCGGACCATATCCCATTTCACACCGGTCTTCTTTAGTTTCTATCCCTTTACACCTTCCCTTCCTCTCTGGAGATAGGCTAGAAACCAAAAGGACGTTAGGCTAGAAACCAAAAGGAAGTTAGGGTTAAATTATTTACTCTATAGTTGACTGACATGGAATCCAGTGGTAGTGTGGCTTTAGGTTTTTCGACTAATAATTGAAATAATCCGGGAAAATTGTACGGAGTCGTATCTCATCGAAATTTAAGAGAACGATTTCTAAAACACGAAGCTTGCATTGTCGATGCCAATGATAAATTTCCTTTGATAATATTTTCTATTAATTGCGAAGATGATAAACGCAAATTTCAATTATTCGTATCTTCATTTAATTGTAATAAACGGTGAAATCACTTCGCCGAACAGGACGTCAATTGTTGGATATTTTATTAAACTAAAAGCTATCGGATTTAGTTTTGTGTAAGTGGGTACAAGGAAAAACGTAATAAAATGGTACAGACAACATAAGACATGCTGAAAAATTGTGAAACCTGTTTATTTTTTCAAATACACGTTTTCTTCGTCCAAGGTGTCCATGAAATTAGAAGTGAAATAGGTGCGATTCAAAGGACACACAGTCCGATATCAATTTGCACAGCCGACATAATACAAGAATCTGGCATGTACGGTATAGAAACACTGTTGGGTAAAATAAGCAACGAAGGTGTATCGATTGACGCGAATTCACTGACGTTATAACAATGTAAACCCCTTTCGAATGGTACGATTCTTTCACACGATGACTCCAAGTGAAATCGTGGCTTGTCGTTTCGTCAAAGGTCTAAAACGAAGAGATCTTGATTGACTATAGATATAACGTAGTTATCGTACAAATAGATTTGATATCTTTAGATATTTGAATCATATGTTCACAGAAATAGCCAGAGTTCATTCTTTCGTTTTGAAGTTGAAAAGATACGTGGTATTTAATCCGGTCTGACAAAGTAGCCAACAAAATAATTGCTTTCGTATATTGCAAAGACTGGTTTTGCATCACGTTTTCAACAGTTATTTTGGTAACTTGGTCCATTTTAAACAACGCTCTTTCAGATCGAGCCATTCTATATCCAACAGGATTTTGTCTTCGTTATCATTTCCACCCATCAATATGAAATTGCCATACACGGGGGTCACGCTAATTTTTTTCGAACGAAAATATTTGGGAGATGGTACCAGCAAACCTTTTCAGACGATGTATCGTATCGATAAGTAACCGAGTTTTACGTCGTTTGCGTCACGAAAATAACGATTGCGATTAATTGAAATGATCGAAGAAATCGGTAAGCAAATCTTAATTTTTCATTATAAACAGAGATGTCCTTTTGTCGTCGTCGCCTATTTTCGATAATACGTCTAGGAGGTAACTTGGCGTGTACAATCCGGGCGAATTAGCGATGGCGATTGTCTACATGATTTTTCCTTGGAACTGTCTAGATCGGAGGCAAACAGGTGCTTTCCTTTACGATACGTCAAGTCATTGGGAATTTAGAATTTCAATCGATGGCCACCAATCCTTCGAGTGGTCTTTCCTGAAAGGTAATACCTTGTGAATGCCGGTCTCAGTTCTGGCTACCAATTCGTGGAGAAGGTGGACCAGGATCGTAAGCTTAGTCTTATGCAAGGGCCAGTTGTTGTCCTACATGATGGTGTATGATATCTCCTATTACAAATTGAGCACACTTCTGATGGGTGCTAGGCCTAGACTAACGCCCATAGTTGATTGCACTTGCTTCCAGCTGGTCGTCGGCTAGGCGACAGGGCTCACTCTTGGCGTTATCGCATCCCTCAAGCTTCCAAATGTTGCCGATAGCTTACAGCTCTGTCTAGGCTTCATTCCTAGGATATGTTTGAGCCTTCTAAAAAATCGGCCCGATTGGAGTTGATAGCCAGGACTTACCTGTACATGTGAAAGGCACTAGGACATAGCTTTAATCTCCAATAATTATGAAAATGATAGTAGCTAGTCAGGTGTCTAGTTTTTGGCTAAGAGAGCACTCTCAGTTGATCCCAGGTTTTTCGAGACTTCAGGATAGCAAGGCGTCCAGCATATCCGTAAGTCTTAGAGGCTGAGTCTAGAAGGTTTTTAAGGGACAGAACCCTAATTTTGTATTAATACTCACTCAATTAAAATACAAATATCTGTACTTATTTCATTGAGGCATATATATAGTACCCTCCCTTAAACCACAACAATTCTAAACTCGTTGTGGATTATAAAATGCATATGGGCTATTCTCCGGGCTATTCTACAAAAATCGATACCAACCAAATATACTTTTCTACGATGTGAACAACGTTATCCCCGATAATATTTACGGATAGCGTATGTAAATCATCAAATAATGTGTGATCCATGCAAAGAGTTGTTGTTGACATCGGAAACATATAGCATCAAAAAATCACAATCATAACAGTCATTCTTTATAGATTAGTCACGTATCAGGACTACACAAATTTTCCAATACATGAATCAAACAAACATCGCCGAAAGGCGAAGAGAAAATTTTCTGACAGTGAATCTGATGGCTAGATGACATAAATTGAATCGCGAATTACTAGATGTTAGGGATACTTGCCTCATCGGGTACACAATTTTCAAAAGGGGGTTATTTGCTGCGATTTAATCAAGTACACATGCCTGTACGCAGGAGGGCCACCACCCAAAAAAAATCCACAACGGGGGAAAAAAGTCCACATTTTGCTTTTAATTTGTTTATACAAAATTAGTCAAGTATTCAGAGAAATTTGGACAAAAAGGTCCACTTTTTTTATTTTTTTTATTTTTTTTCAAAAAAATTTCATGGGGGGGGGTGGGGGTTAAGAAAAAGGTCCACTTTTTTACGTCCCCACCCCCCAAATTAAATCTGCGTACGGCCTTGCAAGTACGAGTACTAATTTCTGGATGTTATTGTTAACGTACAAATTGATTAAACAACCCGTTCTCACATTGTTCATGTACCATGGGAAATAAACCAGAAAAGTGTCTCATTCTTCATCGAAAGTTCTATGTACAGCTGAAATGTACGCATGGATGGTTTTTGATAAGTCAGTTGAGGGTTAAAATCCATTCATCTCCCAAAGAATGGGAGGGGGAAGAAAAGGGAAAGGACTTGAAGAAAAGGCGCCGAGTGCGAAGGAAGGCGGAAAGCTGGAGCGCAAAGAGTAGGAAAAGGAAGCGGAAGAGCCCCGAGAAATCGGGCACAAAGCAGGAGCAGAGAAGGACAAAGGGCGAATGACAAGGGGGGGGACAGGCGGGAGAGAGGAGAGGGGACGGGAAAAAACCACAAGAGAACAAAAAGAGGGAAAGGGGGACAGGGGAACACAAGGGGCAGGGGGAGACCGACACCAAAGGAGGAAAACGGAGTCCAAATGGGCAAACTAGGAGGAGGAGCGACACAGAAACCCAAAAAGTCAGTTAGACCTTGTAATTCTCAGCTCATCAAAATGCTAACATAATAACCATTTGTCATGATGCTAATTCGATGTTTAAACCAGAATCTGGTTATGATGGCGCTATCGTCATTTTCTTCACTTTCAAGTAGCCGTTTGCATCAACAGTCAGAAACTTTCCTGCTAATGTAACAACCACCAAAAGAGATATTATTGATGAATTATTTGCTGTTATGTGGTTATGTTAGTGCTTTTAAAGCAAAACAGGATACTTCTCAACAATATATGATATCTTTTTTAATTTGCCCTCAAATGATAGAATAAGACCTTGGAGAAAAATAAATTTTTAAACAACAAAAAGTACTTTATTATATTAACAGAATAAAGGAATGAGCACATAAAACAGTGGTCTCTAAATATCAAATAATAAAATCAAATATTGTAATTTTAATGTTGAAATTCACTTTTACACGAACAGCGTAAACTCATACTCAATGATACTAAAATAACAAAGGTGACAGGCCGGCGGGTCAAACGACATGCGCACAAAGGGAATCAACCCTGGTGTTTGTTTTCTTGTGGTTAAACACTGAACTAAGGTATACTGAATAAACCTACTTCGTAGTTGGTTTATTACAATATCATTTTGATTGCACATAAAAGGCATTGCTTTGGACTTCATCATTAAGGGGGGTTGGGGTCTTCAGACCTAAACTTTGAGATTAATTTACTCAATGTTCCCAAACGATGACACATGTACGTGTCATATACCATATTAAAGCCTTTTATTTTACTTGTAGATGTTTTGTTGTCTTGTATTGATATTTTTGTCGCCTTTGTGTTGATAATTTTTCTTTTAATTGTTAATGAAAATAATGGGTCGGTCGGCAGATTTTTTTTATTTTATGCTAATTGCATACACATTTGTGAGTCGGCAGGTTATTTTTAGGGTCGGTCGGGTTACAACAAACAAACATTTTTATGCCTTATGGTGCAAAGTGTCCTGATTGTACGCTTCCTGTTTGCCATGGCAAACGATGGCAAACGATGGCAAACGCTTAATTCCATATTATACAAATTGTGTTTTTTGCATATGCATAATGCCTGTCCATACACTAATCACTGTGTGAAATAGCTAAGCTCAAATCAAAGTCCTTCATAGAAAATCACAACTTTGTTATAAAATTCCGGATCTGGATTTTTTGTTTTTACACAGTATCCTATGGCACTGTTATACATACAAGTGTTTACTGCATGAAAACGAAAAATCCGATTCATCTCAAACTTTGGAATTCAGCATTTTAGGTGATTATCTGTAGTAGTAGTTGACTATTTTCAATTATTACACTCAAAAATTATATTTAAAAATCTCTGAGTCAGCCTTTAATAACCGGGCTTATATATAGTGCCCTGCGTATTTTCGTCATACATATACCACCCAAGTTTGTTGTCATTGTTTTTAGTTATCGTTGATCGTTGTTTAAGTATTAGCCACGTTCAATCGGGAAATTTTGATAGAAGCTTAAATACATCAGTGCAAAAATCAGCTGCTTACACAGAAGTTCTACGTGGTACCCTGCAAGCAGAACAATATTTTACACATTTTTCGGAAACTTCAGAGTTTAGGTCTGAAGACCTCAACCCTCCCTTATAAAAGCTTTACAACCATGCCAAAAATTGTTTTTATTGAAAACATTTTAAGGGCGATCTTCGAAGTGCCTGTATCTCTTAAACCCCTCCTTTTGAAGAATGGTGGCTACCAAGGCGACATCACTACTTTATCACTCATATTTGAAATTTGATTGTCAATTTTGCTCGTAAGATAGAAAGTGTATCACCATATCAACAAAATATTATGTTCTGCCTGAAAACAGACAAAAACATTCCGAAGATGCCAGTTCATGAATAGGCAGTTGGGAAAACGTTAAAACCCAATCGACCTTCAACGTTATGACTTGTAACGCTCACTCACAATCAATAACCTCTACTGTACTGAGATCCCCACTTATTTTCGCCTTATAAACTTGGTAGCTGAATTAGTTTCCATCTTCCCCATTAATTTGCAGACAGCACACGTAAAACTCGAAAAAAAAACATAGTGCTCCAGCTGATAGAATGCTAGTAATTTGAAATCTAGATCCAAGTGTTTAGGCCATTTTTAAGTGGCATCAGACCAGTTTTTTATTACATACTGTTACGATCTCGGCTCAAAAATTATAAAAAAAGAAAACACCCAATTTAACCGATCACGACTGATCTACAATCATAAGATTTAATTTTTTATGAGTTAATTTGGTCAGATGGCAAACGTTTTTGCAACGTTTGAATGAAATTACAGGTTTTGAGTGCTTAACTACTGCAGCTGTTTTAACTGCTTATTTGCTTAATGAATCGCCTAAAGCCATTTGTGTGTATAAAGGACTCAATTATGGAATAGTGATCACTTGCGAACCAGTTCATGCACTGTTAGAAAATTTTCACGTAAATTTACGGACCTTTTCTGGCAGGCAGTATTTCCAGACTTTTTTAGGTTACATTTACAGATTTTCTGTCAATTACGGAACTTATTTTTTTTTTGACAGTATTTTTTACAGAATTGTCTCATATTTATGGGAAAAAATGTGTATTTTAACATATTTTTTCCGTAATTTAAATTTACGAAGAAAAAAAGTCCGGAAATATTGGCTGCCAGAATTTCTTTGAATATTACCGTAATTAACATTTTGTGTATGTTTTTTTGTTTTTTTCTTTTTACTGTTTTCTAAACGATTTTACGGAAAATCTGTTTTCTTAATTTACTGGAAATTTTTAACAGTTGTGGTAGTTTTTCAAACCATCCTTCGTGGACGTTGAATCACCAATATTGACGATACCATTACCAGCTATACACACTGTGTTTGCCAGCTTCAGTTTCAGTGGATTGACCTCACGGGTTACACATGCTAGGTTGAAACACCTTCATGATTGACTTAGAAGTCTCTATGGAACTTACACAAAATCTATTCTGGTCTCTGAGTTTAATTACCAGAATGAACAGCAACAGTTCATGTATCATGCAACCGCAAACAGACATTTTGCCCGAAACTTCTAGCACAGTTCTAGCACATGATCACCAGATGCAGATCTTCCTTGGGTCACCCGCTCCCTCCAACAATCAATCAATTATGTGAAGTGCAATCAATTATGAAGTGCACCCTCTATGTTCAATTCCAGAGGGTGGGGGATCTGGCTTGAAGTTCCTGGCAACAGCATTTAACAGCATTATAGTGTTGAGATTTCCTTGCACCTTTGATTCTATCATAATATCTTATTTCCTTGCACACTCATATAAATGCAATCATCTGGCATTGGTCAAAAGGGACTCTTGTAACAATACAAAATTTATCTATTGATTCAGAAACTACTCAGTAGGCCCTACTCGAGATGACTGGTGAGCAATCTTTCCCTCGAATTGGCTGAGAAATGAATTATTCATTAGCTCGACCAGGAATCGAACCCAGGCCTCCGCTTACATGTCCGGCGCCCTAACCGTCGAGAACTAAGTGATGGTAATTGAACGATAGCTTTTCGTCTATAGGTTAAGATTACCAATCCTTAATTACCCCTGCTTTTCTAACGTCAATCATGCTCCGATTTTTCATATGTTTTCTCCCACACATGGAAGCATCTCATTACATATTCTGAGTTAAATTGGTCCTGCCGTTTGGATTATACAGTGTCAGAAAACAAAAAACCTACATTCAGAATTAAAAAAATAAAATTGTTAAGAATTGTTTCTGCTCAAATATTTGCTTTGGTTATGAAGAGGGATAAACAGGCTTTCAGAAGACATTTGGTGTCACTTGGACTTTGGAGGAAGAAGTTATACCTATTTTGATGAGAGACTTAAACATCCTGTTTGGCTATTTTGAGCCACACAAAGATGCATTGTTTACATAGAGCATGCGTGGTCTTCAGCAGGTAGGAGAATAATTACAGGAATATAAAATTAATATCCCCGATTACAAAAGAAACCGCTCAGTGAAAAAATGTGAATGTAGCGTTTCCTTCTAATCAAAACTTATGTGGACGTTTTCATTATATATTATTGGCCTACCTTTTGTAGAATTTTCTGATGATTCAAAACACCGTATATTCTGGTTGTTGGTCGTGGGAAAATGTTGAAGGAAAAATCTAAAATCCACAGGAATCGTATCATCGGTTAGATTGTCCGTTTTGTCCTACAAAAAAAAAATAAAGGGAATTATACAATGAAGAATAGTGTGAGCACGTACAGTCCGAATCACATACTTGTCTAAAGTCCCTCTTTGTTCCTCTGTTCACTGTTTCGTAGAATACATTTCCCCCGTATGTTACCCAATTTCAAGGTCATTAAGCAAACTCACGCAACTCCGCTCAGTAAGTCTACTTTTCGTTGTCAAAATATATTATTATTAGGCACTGGGGCTGACCCTCTATACTGGAAGCTCATGATACGGGCGCGCACTAATTGAATAGTCGGCGTTGAAACAACCGGAACTTCCTTCCCCAGCCGGCCATTTGTGGAGGGGCATAACATGACAAAAGTCAACCGTACTGCTTCATGCGAAGTCAATGCAACTTGTGAATCTTTCTTGTATTTGAAAGAAAATATTTAATATTTTATTTAAATTGTGTGGTAGTAGCATCGACAAATTATGCCACCGTCATATTATGCTAATTGGCGCGATACATACATCCTAATCTGGGATATGACTTTACTGGTCATATTGGAGTGCAATAAATCATAATTGTGCAGTGTATACAAAATTATGATGAAGGTTTAAACAATACAATGTCTCCAAAAAGCAATATGTTTATGTGAAAAAAATGTGTTTATAATTAGTGTGTGAAATATTTACCCTCCCTCCCCTTCCCCCCCTCCCCTTCCCACTACCACCTCCCCCCCCTTTCCCACCCTCCGTTCTCCTCCCCACCTCCCCCCTCCCCTCCCCTTCCCTCCCCTTCATTTTCTCAGTTTACCCCTCCCCGTCCCGTCCCCCGCTTCCGTTCCCCTCGCCGTCCACTTCCCATCCCCCCCAAAAATCCCCCCCCTCCCCTTCCAATTCCCCTTCCCTCCCCTTTCCCTTCACTTCCCTTCCCCTTCCTCCCTTCAACTGTTCTTCTTCTTTCCTTCCTTTGTTATTTTTATTCATTTATCATAATATATATTTCATTACCTTATCCTAAGTAAGTTGGAATTATTTCGTATTCATCCTTCCTCTAATTCTTTTCCTTCGTGCATTCATTACTTCGTTGTATTTCTATATTTATTTAATCAAATATGCATTGTTATCTTATGATATAACTGCTCTTCTATTTATTCACTGTATTTAATTTATTATTTTCACATTTCCTCAGTTTGGTTTCATTATTTTGTTCGGAAATTCTCCTTATTTCAGTTATTTCTTTCTGCAGGTATTCTTGTGCATATTCTAAGCAACGCTTGAGTTCCCCATTACCCTCCGCATATCCTCCCCTCCCTTCCCTCTCCCCGGCTTCCATCCCCCTCCCCAATCCCCCTTCCCACCCCCTTCCCCCTCCCCTCTCCTCTCCTCTTCCTTCCCTTCCCTCCCCTTCCCCCTCTCCTTCTCCCCTCCCTCCCTCCCTCCCTCCTCCCCCCCCTCCCTCCCCATTCCCCTTTCCTCCCCCCTTCCTTTCCCCCTCCCCCTCCTCCCTCGCCCTCCCTCCCCTCCCTCCCTCCCCCTTCCCTTCCCCCTCCCCCATTCTCCTCTCCCCATTCTCCCCCATCCCTCCCTCCCCCCGTCCCTCCCTCCCTCCCTCATCTCTTTCCTCTTCCCTTTCTTCTTTTTTTCTTTATTTTTTGTCTTTATTCTACTAAATTAAGGCAATGATTATTCGTTGCATCATCCATTCCTTCTTTTCATTCATTCCTTCCTTCCTTCATACTTAATTTATTCTATATTTATTATCCCAAATATGCATTTATTTTTAAAAAACACTTAAAAAAAAAAAAACTTGTTTGCATTTATTTATTTATTCGTTCACATTTCCTCTACAGTTATTTCTTATTATTTTTCCGGAAATTTCTCCTTATTTTTTCATTAATATCTGTTTTTGTACAGCCCTCATAGGGGACATAGTTATAAATATCTGTTTTGGATAATCTGTTCCCACATTTGCAATCTGTTTTCCCACAGTTTGCAATTCTTTTCCACAAATTTTGCAATCTGTTCCACAGATTACTGAACTGTTCCACAGTTTGGCAATCTGTTCTTCCCACAGAGTTGCAAGGTCTTTCCCACAGATTTACGTAATCTGTGGCCACAGATTGCAATCTGTTTCCCCACATTACGTAATCTGTTCCCACATGATTGCAATCTGTTCCAAGATACGTAATCTGTCCCACAGGTGCAATCTGTTCCCCCCGATTTGCAATCTGTTCCCACAGATTCCGAAATCTGTTTCCCACAGATTGCAATCTGTTACCCAACAGATTACTAATCTGTTGTCACACATTGCAATCTGTTCCCACATATGCAATCTGTTCCCCCGATTGCAATCTGTTCCCACGATTGCAATCTGTTCCCACCCATTGCCTCTGTTTCCACCGATTGCAATCTGTTCGCACAGTTTGGGCATCTTTCTTCCCCCAGATTACGCACCTGTTCCACAGATTGCAATCTTTTACCACATATACGTACCTTGTTCCCACAACTTGCAATCTGTTCCCGCAGATTACGTAATCTGTTTCCCACAGATTTCAATCTTTTCCCACAGATTGCAATCTGTTTTCCCACAATATTACGTAATCTTTCCACAATTGCAATCTGTTCCCAAATTACTTAATCTGTTCCCACAGATTATTGCAATCTGTTCCCACGAATTACGTTATCTGTTCCCACAGATTGCCATCGTTGTTCGCACAGTTTTGTAATCTGTTCCCACAATTTACGTAATCTGTTCCCACAGATGCAATCTGTTCCCACAGAATTCCGTAATCTTTATCCCACAGATTGCAATCTTTTTTTCCCACATATTACGTAATCCGTGTTCCCAAATTGCATCTGTTCCCACAGATTGCCATCTGTTCCCCCAGATTACGTAATCTGTTCCCACAGATTGCAATCTGTTCCCACATATTACGTAATCTGTTTCCCCAGATTGGCAATTCTTTTCCCACGATTGGCCAATCTGTTTCCCACAGATATGGCAATCTGTGTCGCACATCTTTGCAATTCTGTTCCCACAGATTACTACTCTGTTCCCACATATTGCAATCTGTTCCCACGATTACGTATCTGTGGCCACAGATTGAGATCTGTTCCCACAGATTGCAATCTGTGGCCACAGATTGCAATTTGTGTCGCACATTTTGCCATCTGTTCCCACAGATTGGCAATCTGTTGCCACAATTGCAATCTGTTCCCACAGATTGCATCTGTTCCCACAGATTGCATCTGTGGCCACAGATTGCAATACTCTGTTCGCACAGTTTGCAAATCTGGTCCCACAGATTGCAATCTGTGTCCACAGATTGTAATCTGTTTCCCCACGATTGGCAATCTGTTCCACATATTGCAGTCTGTTCCCAATCAGATTGCATCGTGTGGGCCACAGATGCATCTGTTCCCACAGATCGCAATCTGTTCCCCCAGAGTGCAATCTTTCCCACATTTTGCCATCTGTTCTCACAGATTGCAATCTGTGGCCTCAGATGCAATCTGTTGGACACAGATTGCAAATCTGTTCCTCAGATTGCAATCTGTGGGCCACAGATTGCAATCTGTGGCCCAGCTTGCAGTTAATTTGTAGGCTGACATTTAAGTATCACTTGGCCCTTTTTTGCGTCATTTGTCATTATCTGTCTATAGTGGGTGGCCCTTAGGAATCAATTATCAGATTAATGTGACCGGGTGGACAAAAGCGCCATTTTGGTATGGGGCTCCTGCCTTTATATCATGTTTTAAGAGCCAATGAGCCCTCTCAGCAGATCCAATATAGCCGCCGTTCATGATAATCTTGATTTTCTTGAGTTAATTTTGGTTTAAAGAAAGCTGATTATTCTATCAAAAAATTATATAATACTAAATCTTATACAAAAAAAGTCTTGGCACCCCTTCAGGCCCCCCCATTTGTAAAGGTCTGGTTACGCCACTGGGGGGAGGTTACCAATTTCCAACAGCGTCGCGCCCGGTGTCCTATGCATCATCATGATTTTGGGCAAAAATAGGGGGGCGCCCCTGAACCCCCCTGGTTATACAACAAGAATTTATGCATCTATAATTGAATACAGAGTTCATGAAGACCTTAACACTTTCCCTGACCCATGGGGAGCATTGATTAATACCCTTGGGGAAATCGAACAATCGCTGCATTATCATATTTAAAATCGACACTGTATTTTTCTACATCTTGAAAAGCAGAGGGGATATATCCCGAGGGCCGCGCCATGTCCGTATGTGTGTATGGGTGGGTATAGTGGTTCCTTCCTATTTGTATGATTTAAAGTCATGGACTCACGACCAGGTCACGGAGGTCATGTTCCAGTTTGGTAGGTTTTTATTTTTAGGCTCTTCGTTGAAAAGTTACAATTACGAACATTACAGCCTAGCATGGGTCAGAGGTTCAATAAAACGGGTTCCTTCCACTGACCTCTATACATGGATGCGCTCGCACTTAAATTGAATATCGGCGATTGATACAACCCCACGGCCATTTTAAAACGTGCAAAACCAGCGGAGGTCACTGCCCTGAGTCCATGCGAAGTCAATGCAACTTTGAAATGGTTCTGTATTTGAAAGAAAATCTTAATATTTTAGTTTACAACTGTGTGTAGTAAGCATGGACCAATAATGCCACATTCATGTGCTGCGTACATTGCGCTCATTGGCGCGATACAGACACCCGAAAATGCTGGGATTACTTTTCTGTGATAGGCCTATTTGGAGTGCAATTGTGCAGTTATACAAATATATTGATGAAAGGTTGGAAACAAAAAAGCAAAAAGAATTTTTTGTGAAAAGAAATTGTGTTATAATTACTGTGTGAATATTTTACAGGAAAGTCTTTGCCAACATAAATCTTTTCATGTTGCATGCTATTCTTCAGCAAGGTCACTTAGTAAAATTTTCAGAATTAAATCCAAGATTGGGGACCTCCTCCGCCTCTCCTTCCCCTCCCCCCCCTCTACCTCCCCCCTTCCCCTACCACATTCCCTTCCACTCTCCCTCCCATTTTCCCCCGCCTCCTCATTTTCACTTTCTCCCCCCCCCACATCCTTTTCCCCTCCGCTCCCCTCCTCTCCTCTCCTCTCACCCTTCCCTTCCTCCCCCTCCCTTCCCTTTTCCTTCCCTCTTCCTTCATTTCTTTACTATTTGTATTTATTTTAAAGGTAGTTGGATTCATTCGTTCATCCATTACATTATTCTTTCCTTCATGCATTCATAATCATTCATTTCATAATTATATCAAAATTATATTTATTTAAATCAATTGTTTTTTTTTTTTTTTTTTTTTTTTTTTTTTTTTTTTTTTTTTTTAAATTATATTATTTCACATTTCCTTCCTTCATTTGTTTTCATTATTTTTCCTTATTTCAGTTAGGCCTATATTTCTGCAGTTGATTGTTTCATATTTAAATCACGCTTGAGTTCCCCATTCTCTTCTCCCTCCTCATTCCCATCCCATCCTCATTTCCCTGCCCCCTCTCCTCCCTTCCCTCACTCTCCCTCACCCCTTCCCTCTCCATCCCTCGCTCTCCCTCCCTCTATCCTTCCCATCCTCTCCCTCTCCGCTCTCCTCCTTCCTCATGTCCCTCCTCGCTTCCCAATCACAACCTGCTAGAGAAATCACCGTCCCGCGCCAACACGAGCAGAGGCCCCCGAGGGCACCCACCGCAAAGCACACGCGCCTATGCACGGAAATCCACCAGTGGTGCCCCCCCAAAAGCCCCACTCGAGCCACACAGGAAAAACACCGACCAACATGTTCAGGTTATGCGGGCAACTCACGCTCCGAGAGAGGAGGTCCCTCGGGTAAGCTCCCTCCCTCTCCGCTCGTCTCCTCCGTTCCGCTCCCCACCTACTCAAATACTTATACGCACGCTCCCTCCCCTACCCTCGCCTCGGGCCCCTAAACTGTTCTACCTAGCGTCTACAAACAACCACACCCGAAAACCTCCCTGTCCCCCTATAACCAAAGCGCCTCACCCCGCTCACAGCCCCTCCGACACGCTTCCCCTCTCCGCTTCCCTGGCCTCTCCCCACCCCCCCCTGAGAGCGGGCGACCAGTCGTTGCGGTTTCCCGCCCCTCTCTAGGGACTGCCCGGTCGCCTCCCTCCTTCCTTCTCCCCATTATCATCCTCGCGGGACTTTCAAGTTCCGCTCCTGCATCTTAAGTCAGCCCAAACTTTCTTTTTGTCTTACATCTTTTGTATTTTTTTTTCTGGTCTTCTTTGAAAAGTTGGAAGTGCACCGAATTCCATCCTAACTTGGTTCGAACAGTGGCAAAGGCGGGTTCCTCGCTTCATATGTTGTTAGATTTCACAGTAGGAACGGCCCACATACCAAGGTGATAAGTATCTGGGCAGTCCACATGTTTTCCCCTTTGGTTAGCTTTCCATTTTTTCGGAAACTGCTACTTTCAAGATATCTTTTTCCATGAGAACAATTTATTGAATTTTGATGCCCGCAGGCTGCAAACTGACAACTGTGCCACTTGAACCAATAAAAATTGTGTACCAACTTCCATCCCATGCTTGGCCCTGGGGAATCGCGGAAAGTTTCTTCCTTGCTGTAGTTTTTCATATTATTTTATTAAATTTTTTATTACCGCTTCTTCAGGAAAGTCCTGGCCCCCCCCCTTCAACATGAACATTTTCTGTGTATAAATCCTCGATCTCCACTATCATGTATATGAAGGATAAAAACTACCGCTGAGACATTTGTTGACCAATTTTTGATTTCCCGCTGACATATTATGACTAGTGGTTTTTTACAAAACATTGCGAATTCCTTATGAAAAAATACCTACAAGCAAGCAACACACGAGGCTTGAGGGGTCAATTTTTTGATCTTATCTCCTCCCATCATTCATTCCTCAATATAGCGATCAATTTTGGTTGAATAGGTTCCTTGATCATTGTAGATTGCTAATATTAAATTTCCGGCTTTGTAATGTGCGGAAAGAATACTTAAAAATCGGCGAACAAGATTTCTTTTAGCCCGATCTACAACTCTACACAGAACATTCGCAACTCGCAACTCGGTGACATGTTCGTGCACCGATGGGTTATCGTCGCGTCAACTTATTCGAGGAAGGTTCACATTACTATTAGTAGGGTGGCTAATAACAAATTACGGATTAACTTTTGACGGCGAACAAAATCAAACAACTCAAATTTTGACATGAACACTCCTCTGAGTCGAGTTACGGTGGTCCGGTAATTACGTATATAGCTGCAGCAAGAGCCCGAAAACCCTCGATTTTTCGAGTAACCGGTGACCTAGATTTGAAAAAGTGCAGTCATATTTCAAAATGAAGCTTGAAATCTCATGAAATAATCCGAAACTGCCTGATGCAAAAAATATTCAACGTGTACAGTTGAGTTTGGGGGGGGGGAATGACTGCCCCTATGAAATCACACAACTAAAAATGAAATTAACAACTGGTATGTTTTTCTACTATCTAGTACACTTCCAATGCTTCGCGTTAAACAAGCATTCTTTGAATATCCACCTATCATAATTATGTAGTTAGCAACACCATTTAGTCATGTTTCATATCAATAGTTATTTTAATAATGTAGATCACCGGTGGGGGGGGTTAATTCCACCAAAATTAGATAATACCACTATCCACGGTGGATGTTGCTACAGCTTTCTGACTTATTTTCCTCACCTAATGAAATGCTTAACATCAGATTATAAGTGGATCTCAATTTTCATAACATTGTCCCAAATTTATAAGCTAAAAAAAACTAATGATCCGTTACCTGTGGGGGAGGGTAGGTAGAGTAGGCAGCAAAGTTGGTGATTATTGGAGTGAAACTGTCTATACTTCAAAGTGTAAAGTTTTTTGATGGGATTAAAGTAAATCATCATATCAACATGTTAGATTGTTTAATAAACCGTGTTTCTCATATTTTTTAACTTACGTGCAGTAGTGTAAAAAACAGGCCGGGATGGGGGGATGTTCCCCCCCCCGAGATCTTTGACCGGGAATTAAAAGCTTGCCCTCAACAGAAGAAATGTGCCTCCAAACTGGGAAATTGCTCCTTCTGACAAGTGACCCCTGTTTAATACGCCCCTACTTATGTGGCCACGGGGTTGTTTTGTCTCTTCCTAGTTTTTCATTCGTTAAAAAATGTTTGTGCTAAATATATGTCAAATCAAGTCATAACCCGGAACGCATTAATACTGAACTTTTGGGCCTTGTTCGATGACGCCCCCGTCAAGTATATTATCGAAGTTCAGAAAACGTCTATACGCAAGCTTTCTACTTTACCAACGTGTTTTTTAAATTGAAACATTCCTGGGAAGGGACGTCCTTATACACGTCCGAAGTAAACCTAAGTACAATGTACATTATCGAATACATCTGGAACATGTTCTTTTAAAGGTATTACAGACATTAAACGGATGTACCAAGTTATAACCTTTAAAACGCTCGAAAAATCACGTTTAGAAGGTTTTTCCAAAAATACTTTTTATGACGTTGCAAATTAACGTTAATATGTTGGTTTACTTTACAACCGCCCCATTCATAAAACGTTTCTCTGATGTCTCTAACACATAACTAGCGGGCAACAAACTGAAACATTGTGTTATGTAAGTAATTCCCCTACAAACATCTAGAAACCGTTCCTCTAAGGTCTTAATAAAACCATCAAAAAAGTCTGAATGGAATCCAAATATAGCGTATTATAAACGTTCGTAAAATACGTTCTTAAACCGTTCAGAAAATACGTTTTAATAACGTTGTAAAATAACGTCCTCGGGTTGTTTTATTCGATAATTAACAGAAAACGTTCCCAAACGTTTTTTTAAAAACCGCAAAGAAATTAAAACATACGAAAACGTTTTAGAACGTTATTTCTGAACTTTGTAAAGACCAAAACTTAAAACCCAATCAACCCTGGGGAAACGGTTCTCTGAACGTTTTTGTGTTTGGCTGGGTAGTGTGTTTACAAACAGTGCGAATTCTTATGAACATACGACAAGCAACTCAACGAGGCTTGCGTCATTGATCTTATACTCCTCGTCCTGCCTTCAGTTCCTCCAAGCTATAGCGATAAAAATGTTGGTTGACATAGTTCCTTGATCATTGTAGATTTGCTAATATTAATTTCTGCGCTCGTAAGTGTGAAAAAAATATTAAAAATCGCGAGTTTTTTACGAACGTCTACAATACACCGAACATTCGCAACTCGAGTGACATGTGCGTGCACGATGGTGTTATCGTCGCGTCAAATTATTCAAGGTTGACATTACTATTAGTAGGGTGGCTAATACAAATTACGTGACAGGCGAACAAAATCACCAAATTTGGCATGACCACTCCATATGAGTCAGTACGGCGGTCCGGTAAGTACTTATAGTGCTGCAGCAAGAGCCCGAAAACCCCATCATGTTTCGAGTACGGTGACCTATTGAACAAAGTGCTCATATACAAAATGAAGCTTGAAATCTCAGGAATCCGAAACTGCATGATGCAAAAATAGAAACGTGTACAAGTTGAGTATGAGGGGGGGGGGTGGACGACCCCCTATGAA
>JAMKCH010025784.1:0-20744 GCA_023653785.1 Ophioderma brevispina
GGTTCTTTTAATGTGGCCGTGTTGCTGTATTGAGGTGGAACTGTGGCGTCGTAGATGTGAAAAGCATGCGTATCGTAGATGACATGATGGTTTCTTTCATCGTTGTGTAAGTACAAAATCACAGTGGAATATGCCGTCTTTAACCAACTGATCGTTTCTTGTCCAGGTTGCGTCGAGCTGAATTCCACTTGGGGATTGTAGATCCACATCCTCTATGATGTGGCCTAAGGGATGTGGCATTTTGGTGAAAGTTCCCACCCAATCTTGTGAAGGAGTGCTTTGTACGACATATACTGCCAGTTCTGAGTTGTAGTGAGACCCTATGCTTTCCATCAGTCAACAGACCTGTTGGAATTCACCAAGATGACTGTTCGCCTTCGTAGGTTCAGGTGGTTAACGGATGACATTGCTCAGGACATCTGTCATTGACCAACTGATTAATAGGGATATTGGGACTGTGTGTCATGGATTGCGTAGCCAAAGTGATGCTGTAGAATCGCTGATTCTCATAGGGCGTTGGGATAAGTTACCAGGTTCATCACACTTCTTAGCAAGCTTGATCGTCTGGATGTTTCTCCTATGGTGTGCAGGAGCTATGCCAAACAGAATTGGTATTGGTAACAGAAAAGGTTCTTACAGGCGTCGCCCCCAAAAGGCAACCACTAAACAAGTCTCGTCATTTATCTTGTCGTTGAGTGTAGATGCTGACTCCATAGCGGCAGCGATTCAGGAGGTGGTATTCCAAAGCAACAGTGATGTATGTCAGGTTGGTGTCGAAAGATGCCACCCCACCCTGTTCCTGCGAGCCTTATGACGCCGGGTACTTCGGTGTTTGGGTCGTGTGATGTTAAGTTCTATCTCCAAAACTCGAGTGAGATAGTTCATTATTGGGCAGCGAATTGCAAGGTGACAAAACAGAGCTGTTGGTTTGGGTGTGATGAGTGTCAAGTATCTCGGTGGAGACTTGGCTTCCAGTAGTGATTAGGTCCTTCGCAGCACTGTTTCTAATACCCCAAAAGAACCAGAAACTATTCCAAGTGCCCTCATCGTGTGCGTAGGAGTACTGCGAACAATCTCCTTTGGCATATCTGAGACAGAAATGTTCAAAAGTCTGTGGTGCTAGGACCCTCGACCCCCATCTTGAGGGACACCTTTCCGAAGTTTGCGCTTTCTACTGGCATTACCATTTGGGTGTCTCCAAAGATGTGTCTTGGATTAGCAGCATTATGAACTTCGCAAGTTTGACATCAGGGAAGATTGTGAGTAGCTTGAGGTAGAGACCTCCGATGCCAGGACGATCTTACCGCAGCAATCTATGAAGACTGCTCCAAACTTTGCTGCCTTCTGATCATTGTCTCGATGTCATTACTAAGTCTTTCTTATCCGATCATTTGTTGTTTACCTCTTTAACCAGCTTGGGTGCGGTGTAGATTTGCCATCGACCGTGTCATTGATCCTGTGGAGTGTCATCTCCAAGCAGCTTAACTAGATTTGAAATAGCATGAGATAGGTCTGTCACTCTTGGGCTCATTTGCGGGGTCTTTCTTGGTCTCCAGGATTGCAATGACTTTGAAGTCTTCCATCTTGAGGGAATAGTTGACGAATCCCAGCAAGTAGATAGGAACATTTATGTAGAAGCCATCGGCAACAGCTTCAGGTTCCATAAATTCTTTAATTAATTCTGTCAGGATATTGTCGTTGCCAGGAGCTTTCCCACTCTTGGTAACTTTAATTGCTTCGGTGATCTCATCCTAAGTGAATATGGTTGGGACATGGCGTTTGACGGTGGAGAGGTTTTGTAGAAGCTCTTTAATCGATTCATTAAACATCACGAGCCATGGGCTTTCATCGTACGAGTGTGGTTTGGCCATTTCTATTTGTTTTTGCTAAGTACTAGCGGTGGAATTTGTAGAGACGACACTTCTAGATGGACAACTACGCCCGGTGAGCATGTTTAGGGTGTTCCAGGTCTTACGGCTTTGAGAGTGTAAAGGTTTATATTGGATATCATCATCTCCTATTTGCTATGTCTCCAAACAAAGTGGTGGCCACCAGCCGAAAAATCTGACTGTCAGCTCGCATGTGTAACGATGAATTCTTGCAAGCTGGCTACCTATATACCATTGTAATACTCTAACTCTAAAATAAAAATAATGAAATCAAATTATTGGTTGGGATGCAAACCACTTTATGTTGTATACAAGACAAGCACCTACAGACGCACGTCACCATAATCCGATCCGGCGAAAGAAAGCGCTCTTTTATAGTACTTAAATAAATCCATTAATCACACACCTACAGGGTGGGGGACGTATATCGATTAGTAACGGGGCTGATACGACGGGCAACACCAACACATCTATCCTTATCTTTTGCGATGCTTGCGTAGAGTGCCAGGCAGGCCCCGATGAATGTTTTTGATATCGTGCAGCCCGTGAATGTGATCAGACTAGCAGTCGGGCCTACAGTCTCTGAATGCGCAAAATGGTTTTAAATACCAATTAAAAAAAAGTTTAAAACACAAATTACTACTGCCCAAGTTCCTACAAAAGCTTACAAATATTTAAGTTCCAGTGGCGCACGTTTTAACATAATGTCAAGGCTGACTACACTGTCACTAACTGGGTCTTGTAGTACAACACAAACACCACGCCCTGCCATTGAACATTTTGGTTGAAAACAATCCCGGAAACAGTGTCTATATATGACATACTCACTTCACGAACAGCTCCTGTTCGACGACGTCTGACCTATACCCTCCTAACAACTAATAACAATGGGGTATCTTAGCGGATGATGAGTTAGCAACCTCGGCTATCCTCAGTCATGCTCCACACACGTCACCACACACACAAACTCACACGGCACACTATCGCCGCGGTCAGCTATGTTTACTATCATGTTAGGCCAAGTATCAAGAATTCTAATCAAAATCAAAGCAGATTATATTGGCATCAGGCATATAGCTTATTATTGGCTCAACAGCACTAGGGAAATTACAGCGACTCTGGAGTGATAAAGACAACTCACTCTCCACCAAATTACGACTTGGTAATTCACTAGTCAACCCAGTTCGTCTGTATGGCTCTGAAACCTGGACATCGAAAAAGAATGCCATGAAAGAAGTTGGAAGCATTTCAGGATTCGATGTTACAGAAAATCCTTAATTCAGCTGGAAGGATAATCCGAAGGAGAATGTTCTGTCAGAATCTCCTCCTGCCACTTGTCAACCAAAAGGATCTGCTCGCATCAACTACACTGTGCCCTCGTAGCTGACATGGTTTGGTCCCCTTGTGCAAATGAACAACATCCCCTACCCAAACGCAATTTTTATGGAAAATGTCTGCAGGCACAAACAGACAGGGAATACCAAGAGAGATGGGAATGACATCATTGTGGCCCACCTTCCACTCAGGGCCCAATATTTGGGGGAAGCGCAAGAATTGGAATAGATGGTCTAAAATTGTTCGAGGAGCCAACGTCCTATGGGACATGGTGCATATATAGTAGAGAGATAATATAGATAATCAGAATTCTGCAATTTTTCCTTGATCGGAGATTTTAACATTCTTTGGGTAGCTCTGGCCCGTGATGGATGAACCTTTGATCCGAATTCCTACAATTCCATGCCCACGTACACAGTGATTGCCGTAACCCCTGTATGAACTCTGATCACAAAAATGCCGTGTTGTCAATTGGGAATACCGTCTCTGATACAGCTGAAATACCAACGATCGTATTGCTCGTACTTTGTTGACTGGGGCGATGTTGTTGTAACCTAGAGTATCTAGGAGAGTAGGCAACGGCGCAAAATTTGTAATTGCTTTGTCAGTTTGAGGGATTTTTTGGAAAACGCGCGAAATTCAATATATCAGGGTTTTTTACTAGAAATCTATTGGTGCTCACTGTGAGCGGCCAAATAAATCCTCCTTAAATTACTTTTTCTTTCTCTGTCAATTTTCAGGCACTGGCCGATAACTGTTTTAAAAGAAAATGTCACCACCCCAAAAAAACCAACTTTTAGCGGATATGCCAATATGTTTCTACGTCACCCAAAACAGCCCTTCCTCCCCAATTTTAAATTGCATTAGACTTTGGGCCATCCTACCCCCCCCCCCCCCCGCACACAATACCTAATCATGAATGCCGCCCGCTATGAGACGGTGAAAATATATGAGCAATATTTTTTTCGGATAATCATCCCCAACCACATAACATATGTTTTATTACGTCCGATTTTGTATTTGATTTATAACACCTTCTCGTAACTCTAAAAATAAATTGAAATTGATTTTCAATCAAAGAAAGGTTCACCTGGGATTCGAACCAGCAACGTTTCTATCTGCAATTTTAATCTCATACACAAAGCTATGCAAAACCGACTGGCAGAAACGTGTTGTTTTTTGATCCTTAATCAATACACTCATATACACTACTGCTTGCTACAACTATGTGAACCAATCGATCGAAACCATGACCGTACGGGTTGCCATGCCTACGAGGTTTTTTTTCGGTGTTGTTGATTATGGCTAAAAATAACTCAGGCGGGCGCTGTTGCGCCGCATCAAATTCCTTTGTGTACCCTAAATGGCATCATTATTTCTAGATAATTATATCTCCAAGTAAATATCAGGTTAATTGACATGTTCAATGTCAACACTCCTGAAAACTACCAAATCCAACAAATGTGGACTTTGGGGATTTCATATGCTATATATCAATTTTAGCTTCTCTATATTGGGTCAGGCGTTGGGATTCCCAGTTTAAGTTTCGCCGTTGGTTTAATCATCGTCTACCGAGCCATTTTTGGGGTAACAAAACTCCCGTTCCTATATTTGGTGCCACATGATAGCTTAGCCGTTTCTTGCTTCTTCTTCTCCTTGCATATGGGTACAAATAAGTACCCACTTTCATATTATAACGTCATCTATACGTCTATGTTGAGGAAAGTATGAAAATATGGATATATGGCAGAAATTGATATTTGCTTTATTACAAACTGACCTCAAACACATTATTAGCATCTATAACGATCTGATTAAAAAACAAATCAAATAGTCATTTCCATCACAAGTATAGAGCCACCACCGCGGTGAAAATCGGATTTCCCAACCTTTTGGTGAAAAAATTAATTTTCCCTATTCTACAAAACACTGTGTGACTATGGAAATTGAACAGTTTGCTGCACCTGCGGACTTTACATTCTCACGTAAGCAAACTGTTTGGTACCATTTGGATCAATTAACGCGTAGGATCATTATTTTCAAAATCGAGTGTCTGTAGATGTACCTGACACACTAAAAACAACGTGTGTCATTTTCCGGGTGGTCAGAGTCAACTATGTCACATACTCGGAGGGCTACTTTCTAACTACTCTCCGACATAGTGGTTAAATTTGCCACGAAAGAGTCAATTTTGACCTTTTTCCCTTTACGGGGTTTACGTTGTTTGTTATTGGGTGTGTTGGTCGTACTAGGCATGTTGACACTTCTCTCCCAAAAAGGGGGTTGATTTCCCCCATCCATCACTTAGAGACTAAAAGATGAATTTTTTGTTTTGGCCATCTTAGATGGTGTCATAATGGGTTCAAAAATATTGATGCCGAGCGCAGCCTGTATCCACCGTGCGATAAAATATTGGATGCCCATCCATTATTACACCATTCGAAGATGGCCAACAAAAAATCTCATCTTTTTATCTCATTCTTCTTTAGAATTGTGTAATTTTTGATCTTTTTAGCTTAAAATCGACATAATTTATTTGTCAAAATATTCTAACTCATTCTTTTTCTATTTCATTTAAATAAATTCACCCCTCTTGAAAACAATGTTTCAATCCCTGGAACTAAAAGTTACGCGCGGTTATCGTCACACTGCGTAAATTGCCTTTGCTTACCAACGCGAAATCCACGACGCAGTATAAACGAGCCGCTTGCGCGTACTCATATATTCGACTAACACCGCGTAATGCTTGCTGCACGCATCTCCATCTATTCCCTAACCCGCTTTTGACATAATCCATCAAATTGCTGCGAAAATGAACCAACCCCCACTGAATAAGAATTTCGATCCCCTGTATACCCTGGCAGATGGTTCTTGGTTGCTTTAAAAGGAGCGTAAAATGTCAATTGACGATTACATGTTAATAATTTAACCCAAAGTTGTGTTTTAGCAAGCGGTAAAAATCATGAATGGGGAGGTTTGTAGCTTGCAGTCTCATAAAGCTTACATAATATAATCTGATACATTTGGGGTGAATGCTTACTTATTACTCTTCGTCTGTTCTGTGTGAAAAATGTTTCAAAAATCATTCACGTCCTCATTTTTAATTTTACAAAATACCAATATTAACTATTGCTGCGCACGAGTACATTTGGCAACAACGGTGGTTAAACGTCCATCCTGAAGGTTGGGATGTAGTGCACATATCTCATGTGAGTGTGCCAATCTTGATAAAATGTAATTTTGGTTACTTTACACAAGTACTTTATGGCATGATATAACAAAAAAATGGAAGCATGCCACACCCCTTTTTGGCCGCCATCTTGATTTCAAGTTTACACAGCGGTAAAATTTTTAAGCGGCAACTGGCCCTTTTCACAAAATATGAAATTTCTTTCCTTCAATTTGCTCTCAAATTTATTCTATGCCAATTGGAAGAACAAGATATATTTTACAGCATTACAAATAACATACCCCACAACAGATAGGGACATTGACCACGAGGATAAAGACATCCAGGTAATTGTATGCCCACTTTTCTGTTTTTCCATAATTTAAATCAACAAATGTGTATAGTACATACATGAATATTTTGACTCGTACTCACTGATCTGAACCACAAGGCTATAGACCGATCAAACAGTAAGCATAGCGTGGGTAACATGTGTTAAATGCTATTTTCGTTGTCTGCTTAATTTCGCGTCGCCGGCGACGCTTAAATTACAAATCTTTCCGTTTACCCATAAGGAGACTGATTTGGTCTTAATCATTCGGGGTGAGGGCTTTTTGTTATATAAAAGCTTTACAACCATGCAAAAATACATTTTGAAAAATCTTGAGGGCGCACTATTTTTCAAATGTGCCACAGGGTCCTCTTAAATGTTCCGACTGGTTGAAAAGCACACATGAATGTTTTGTTCGATTATAATGATTCTCCAAAAGTATAACTTTATCATACTATGGCTTATAGTTTTTGAGATTATGGGATAAAACCTGTAAACATAGTGAAAAAGTCATTTTTGGTTTTTACAGGGTCAACATTAAAGTTGCTCCAGCTTTGGTAAACTGTTCAAATGTTGTTCAGTTCATAGAAAGAAATATAGGATAGTTACGTGGTTTGGTTATTAACCAAAATGGCAAATAAAGTCAACAGCTTTTTGCCAGCTATTGGATTTCTATTGCATGTACCGGGTGTGTTCCATACGGTGACCCTTTTTCTGACAGACGTTCTCTGACCCCTAATGAATTCAGAAAACCTTAACGGACCTTAACGAATAAACCACCCAGTTTATTTGGTTTATCCGTTAAGGTTTCTTAATTCATAGGGTGTCAGAAAGTGTCAGAAAATGGGGTCACCTTATGAACCCCACAGGTAACCCTAGGTTGTTGACAACGTAAAACACTAAAGCAATACAGTAAGGCAAACTATTCATCATTTCATCCTTTCAGCTAGGGAAACAATGTGCACCACATATTACCTGAATTCAAATCAATTTTACTTAAATTTTCACCATTTTAAAAAATTGACTTTTTTTAACATTTGTGCAATTTTTGCCCCATTAATTCCGAAAACTATAAGCCATAGCTAGTGTAAACGATACATTTTAGAAGCCTTGTAATCTGAGAAGAGTTTCATGTGTTTTCAACATGTTCGGAGCACATATATTTTGACTCCTGTTAAAATTTGCAACCCCATGCTGTGGGGTCCGTTACAGGGGTTTAGCAAGGCTTCATATATTCTGGATTATCATGCCTAAAGTAAAAAGTCACAATTGCTATACGGAAGCCATTGTATACACGCTTTCCTTGCTACCTTATATTAGGTTTTTTTATATTGGTCATTTAGTTTTACGTCCGTCTGTCTCAGGGGACGTCCCCCCTCTCTCGAAATGTTATCGCACTTAGTCCCATTAGTCACATACTTCTTAGGCCACCGGGTCAGATGATATGAAAATCCCATTTCTTTAGAAGGGTGGACGAAGCATCATGTGGATTACGAAAGTCGCAGGCCACTGCCAGTCATTTTATTTTCAAAAATCAAAAAATGCCCATTGTGTCTCCTAAATTGCTAGTGTTAGGTCACTATCAACAACTTATTTACAGTTCTTTGTGAAAACAGACACTTAAAACATTGTAAAGCGCTCTTGAAGATGCCATTACGATGTTTCACGACCTAAAAAAAGAGTCGGATGCCGACCTTTTACAGTAAACAAAGCATTAAAATCGTCAACTGCTCTAACGCTCTCTGCTTGTCAAATACCAGTGTTACCGCTTTAGAAGGCCAACTTCTAGGATGGGTCTTTAATTTTCCAATACAAGCAGTGCAAAAATGAACGTTCGATTGACAAATGGGGGGGGGGCGCGATTTGTTTACATTTTGAAATATTCCCTAATACGGTACAAAAGAGGTTGTTCTTGTATCAGATTATAATAAATAATGTACCATCGTATAGCTATGGGGTTTCTCTTTCATCAAACATCCTCCTTTTACAGTACACTTACGTCCAAAACATGCAAACCACCTCCAAAATATTCTCTCACATTTGCTAGAATAGGATATTCTCTGTTTTATTATAAACATAAAAAAAAACATCAGAACCATGATCACCCATTGTTTTAAACAGACATGGTTTGCCAAGCCTCATAAAAATCTAAGCAACTTACCCAAAATATCAAAGAAATACAGCAATGGAGGGCGCTGTTGTGAGATCGAAAGCTGACTGGTCCCCGTTTAACTGCGTCCTGGCTATCCGAAAAATCCTCGATTTTTAGTATTCTTCCTGAAATTATTTGATCCATTTATTTTGCAACTGTTTGGTGATACATAATCATGTCAGGGAAACACAAGATCGTTTTGATTTCGGCCCCAGAAATTTGAAAGACTACAATTAATAAGAAAAAATCTGAACCGAACCGACCCACCCCCCGCTGTATCCAAGGAGATTTTTAAAGATGGCGGCCGCCCATGCTCAAATGACAACAACGGAAGTACAGGTACGATTGATAACGAAACCCGCCGTAAGGGTGTCACTGCTTTTGAAAGTAGGTGGAAAAACTTACGTACATAACTAATCTGATATCCTTCCAAAATGAAACATATGACCAGAAACTTTGTGATATGCAGAAGGAATTGACGGGTCTGGGACAAGGTTGATGAATTGGAAAATCGTGCACGGAGAAATTATGTGGTGTGTTAAATAATCCAAGGGGTGTCAAGGATCGGGCTCTGGTAACTGTATTACACTTTGGAAAACTTTCATCAGAGAATTTGTTGACGCCGATCTAACTGACCTAGATATTCAGAGAGCCCATAGAACACCAACTGGTAATCCTATCCAATTCAGCTAACCAAGACCAATTCATTTGTTTCTTTGGCAACTTCACACAGAAGGAAACTGTCAGAAGAGCTACCATCAAGGCCTTTCAAGCTAAAAGTTCAAGAACCAGAAGACTTTTGGTTTTTTCTATTTGGGGGGATTATCCAAGATACTTTCAGAACGAAAGGAAACAGCTAGTGCCAGCTATGAAGAAGCTTGGTAAGAAAGGACAAGCAAACCCTTTTTCTCTTTCCCCTGCTACTTTTGAAATTTGGGCAAGATGGAACCTATCAGGTTATGAGCCACCGCTACTGCCACCACCGCAACCTTGGAATTGTATTGTGCGGCAAGCCAGAGACTGCTTAACCCCCCTCGTCTACCGAAGGGGGGTTGTGGTGGGTTACCGTACCCCCACCCGCTCAGTTTTTCCCGCGGCTGCTAACACCCCTTTTTGGTACCACACCCCCCCCCTCCGTAAGAGAAGTCCCAACCTGCCTAACACAACACAAGAGGAACTCACCAGACACTTGATTTTGGTACCGAATAGATAGCTATGGTCCGCATCCCTCTTTCCATTGATCCCAAAATTATAACCAAGCTACATTACGTCACAGGGTCATAAAGTTCGCATGTCAGCAAAACCTGCAGTTTCCATAGACAACAACAACAGGAAAAAGTCATTTTCGCCAAAAAGGTTAGAAATCAGATTTTCATTCATGCGGTTTTTTGACTCTACATGATGGGAAATACTAGTTTGATATATAATGAAGCATTTTAGAGCTATAATAGGGTGTTTGAGTCGCTAAATTGCGAATATCAATTTTCACCCTATATTCAGTATTTCGTACTTTCCTTAACGTATGACGTCCTGTACGTCATAATGGTGAATGTTAGACTTATTTTGTACCACCTTGGAAAGAGAAACCTCTAAGCTATCCTTCCTTTGGTACCAATTAACAGGAATCGGGTGTTCAGTACCGAAAATCACAGGGGGGGTGTAACCACCCCCCCCCCCCCTTCGGGAGTTTTGTTACAAAAACTGGCTTCTGAGACGAGGGTTAAACTGTTTTATAAACAGAACCTGATTTTGTAATCTGTAATGACTCAGATTACTCATTTTTTTACTGTCTTCCAATATGTTCTGCATGCCTAGTATGACTTTGGTAAATTTGCTGACTTTCCAAAGAATAGTTTTAAAAATTTTTGATGGGAGGTTGGGTTGAGTCATATTTCATTTTATTGGGTCATTTCAAAATTTTTCTTCATTCTTTTGCCCACTTTTTTTTTTCTTGTGTCCGTCATGTGTTTTTGTGCCTAGAGCTTGGGTTTTGCAGTCATTACAATTTGGGCTGACGTTTGGCTCATTTTGCTTGCTCACTTACCACTGGCAATGTTTCTTATTTGTCAATATTTTTTTTCAGCATCATGTCATTGTTTTTGTTTTTTCATCTTGACCTTTTCCACTGTTTTTTCTTCTTGAATTTGCCACTATAAGTACATACACCTCAGTGTACCTACTCACATATTAATCTTCTTTGGGGGGGGGCTATCATTTTGGAAAATCTTGCCTGATCATTAATTTTTTTTTATTTATTGTAATCTGTGGTCTGTTTTTTGCACTCCATAAAAATCAATGCAGATTTATTTTTGATTTATTTGATTTAACGCAGTACACCTTTCTTGAATCAAATGTACTGGTTATGTTTCTCTGTGCTCAGTCTTTTTGCTTGCGTGTGTTTGTGGCAAATTCAATAATCAATGCCACGATTTGATTCTGTGGAATACTGGATACTTTTTTATTTTCATTATCTTCTTTTTCATTTTTTTTTTGTAGCGGTCTTTTGTTGTGCAAAGTTTTTTTTTCAGTATTTTTTTTGTCATGTATTTTTGTATGCTTTATTTTTCAGGGAGATCCCAAGAGGGGTTTCATCATTTTTTCCCTTTTCCCTTTTTTTCGGTAAGCCCCACCTAGCGACCTTCGATGTGCCTACTTGTTGAAAATGTCCCATCCTGAAGTTCTAACCCTTTAGTATTGTTGTCACGATGGGTTTTTTTTTGTTTATGTGTTTGTAGGTGTTTGTTTCTTTGTCTTTGTTTTTTTCTTCTTTTTTTGTTTTGTGTTGGGGGTGTTTCTGTTTAGCAACTTTTTCCGCTGCAGAGAAATTGGCATTAATAATTTTTGTCAATTTTATGGTTTTTGTTTTTTATTAAGTTGGGTGTATTTTAAATTTATTTATGCATGGCTCTTAAAATTTTCTACCTTTAACTGTAGAGGAATTCAGGATAGTTTTAAAAACGCAATCTATCCTTAGTTTTTTTTTAAAAAAGGGTGATGATATATATTTTTACAGAAACTCTGCCTCCTTTCTATGCAAAATTTTTGGGGTTCCCAATGGGGTGTGCCATTGTTTGGTTTTCAATTTTGCGTCCAATAGTAAGGGGTGGGTATTTTTGATCAAAGCAAGTCCTAACAATTAAAATTTTCAGTAAACTCCTAATTTCTATAGATCCTTATGGTATATTTCTTATACTTGACAGGTCATTGATGGTTTTCATGTTATTTGGTTAACCTTTATGGCCTAATAGGGATGAACCCGAATTTTACTTCGATGTTTTTTCTCATTTTAGACAATTTTGATTCTTCACGTAATGTTTTGCCAGGTAGTTGAATGTTTGCTTTAGACCCCTTGACTATGTTTTCATTTTGCATAAAAATATTTAATTCCCGCAAAGCTTTAATTACTCGTAGGAACGAGAGTTTTAATTGATTGATTTTGGCAAAATGAACATCCGCCTCTTCGTGCGTATACCAGGCATCAAAGTAATCCCCCTGTTTTGTCTAGACTTGATTATATGTTTGTGTCCTTCACTTCAATTGGCAAATATTTAAAAATTTCCGAAAATTTTTTCTTTGTGGCATCAATCAGTCACTTCAATTTTCAGTTGTAAAATTTTCAAATGAATGACCATCCTTAAGGCACGGTTATTGGAAACTAAACTGTCACTTCCTTAGCATGAATGCTGATTATTGTAATCTTTTATTAAAACTACAATTTCCTGATTTAAAGAATTTCAATGAAGACACTGATTGTAACCCTCATGTCATCTGGGACTCTTTTAATGTGCCCAATTACTGGCCATGTATTCAGTATTGTCGTAGAAGAAAAAAGGAAAACTTTAAAAGAACAGGATTTCAAAATAAAATTAACCAATTAAAATGACATGTTACTAATAGCCCTGATAATAACCACCAACTTTTCTATTTTGCTTCCTTTTTAAATCTATTGTAACAGAGCTAAATAAATGACTGACAAGAGACTGCAGGTTTAATAGTCAGATCCACCATTAAATGGGCTGAACACGAATGAAAAAACGTTTCTAAATACTTTTGTAATCTTGAGAAACGTAATAATGAGAAGAAAAATATTTATATTCTCAAAAATGATTCTGGTTCAATCAGCAAGGACATATATGGAATGGCTTCAATTCATTTTACCAATCTTGATACACTTCAAATTCTACTCCCCACAATAAATGATATATTACTTCTTTTTTTAATTTTATTGATTTTTTAGTTTTTTTGTATTTATATTAAAACAAAATTGAAAGCGTCCTATTGCTAAAGCTGACATTCGTACACATTAAAGTTACTAATTTAAAAGTATGCCAGGCTACCTATGGCTTCCTGTTGAGTTGTACGTCGGTTCTTTAATTACATTTGTGATATGCTCAATGGATTGTTACATTTTCTTTTGACCAGGTTTTTTGTCTTATGTCACCAGTCAATGGCGTGATCACTTTATTACCTAAAAAGGATAAGGATCCCACCTTTACTAAAATTCCCGTCCCATTTCACTTTTGAACACAATTCCAAATTTATGGCGAGGTTATGGCAATCGTTTGAACCATTTTACAGGAAATCATTCATAATGACCAGACTGGTTTTATGAAGGGAGGGAATATTGTGTACGTTAGATCTATTATTGATCTAATTGAGTATTGTGATGCAATGAAATTCCTGGCTCATTATGGTTGTTGACAATCGAAAAAGCTTTTGATTCTGTGGACATGACATTTTGGTTTTTGAAGTTTTAAGGGATTTACTTTGGACCAATAAATTTGCATTCAGTGGATTGAAACATTTTAATAGTAATAGAGTAGCTAATGTTTGTCAATAATGGAAACCTTCTCGAAAAAGATTTGCATAGAACGGGGGATTTTCAGGGTGGTCCGATCTCTCCCCTTTTGTTTCTTTGCGCAATTGAGTTGCTTGCAATTTCTTCTATTCAACTGTTACAAATGTTTCATTAAATAAAATAACAGCGATTTGACTGGCAGTCTGGGACTCACAACAGTTAAACCCGTTTTTGTACGTCATTTGCACGTTTCGAGTCCCTTTTACATTATTTTCACGTTTTGAGTCCCCGCTGCCAGTCAAACGACGCCGTTATGTTTTACGGATCATTTTTAACATTGTAGGAAACAATAATAATATCATTGGTATAAGATTGGGGCGGTTGGAGAAAAATCAGTCTTCTGGCAGATGACACAACTTGCTTTTTACACGGTGATCTTATTCATTTAAAATTTTTTTTGACATCCTTGAAAATTTGCTTCACTGTCCGGCTGGTAAAATATTATGTACAAGTCAGAAGCTATTCACGATTGGTAGTAATTCCAAAGGTTGTGATATTAAACCTTTTTATTAATGAAGGTCTTGTATGGAAAGATAATACCTTTCAGATCACCTGTTGTTACGTTTTCTTTAAATGTGGAATCCCTTTAATTGAATTTTTGTTTCCTAATTAACTCACATTCAGCAAATATTAAATTGTTGGCGGTCTAAAATTACTTTAATTGGAAAATTACAGTTTATGGTGAGGGTGGACTGTTTGTCATTGTATGGTATTTGAATCGACAACCAATTTTAACCGTATTTCTACGGGAAACCCTCTGAAAAAGTGCTGTGACCTCCAGGATCCACGGTGCATTGCTAGTCTTCACGGTCCAGTATCTCGAAAATTTTTGGGGATAACTACCAACCTACCCATTTCATGATTGATGGAGTATGGAAGATATGATGACTTTAAGTAGAACATTTATCTTTAAGTAACATGGATGTTTCCATTGAGGAGAACATACGTTTCATCTCGCTCATTTGGGTACAGGAACGAATGGGAACCACTATTTTAGTGGTGTTAAAACCCTAAGGGTTTGGTATTTGTATAGGGATAAAAAAATGAAAACAACTTGGGTTATGGTAACTATCATCTTCAAGACTTTTTTTGGTGGACTCGTAATAGTCTCTTAAAACAAAAAATTATTTTTACCGGATTGGTTTGACCTTGGCATTTCGTACTGTGATGACCTTTATATATGGGGTATACTTTTTGTTAAGTCTTTGAAGACCTTTGTTCTTGACTTTGACATCTCTATAAAGGATAGAAGGAAATACAATTCATCTTATGAATGGATTATTAGTTGACTGGTTTTATAATCAAAAGGACTGTTCAAGACAATATTTTGGATACATTGTTTTTCCAGCTTGTTTGATAATGATAAAATCACAACATCTTATGTAATTTTAAAGGATAGTGAGAGCCCAATTGACACCGATATTTTTGGTTGGAACACTTTAGGCATATAGTGGTGATAATATACTGGACATAGTTCATGACATAATTTTGGGAGCAGTATTGAAAACTCAATTGAGATCCTTTTATTTCAAAGTTTTTCAAAGGCATTTTTTGCAACCAATAGATTTCTTCATAAGATTGGCAGAAATGATTCCCCACTTTGTCACTTTTGGTAAATGGAAAGAGAAATCACTTATTCATTTATTTTTGTGAAGTGATGTGGTAACTCCTTTGTGGATATATGAGTGCTTTATTCAGAGTAGAACTGGGGAGGATTTTCAATTTTCCAATTATCAAAAATGTTGGTTTAGTTGGAAGATTCTGAGCACAAACATGCTATTACTTTCTTATTTTGTGTTTAAAATTTTTTATTGCATAGATGCAAATTTCAGAATGTGAATCTTAGTTTCAAGCTTATTAAGAATTTTGTGAAAGTCAAGTTCAATACTGAATATATAAGTGGCTGAAAACAAGGGTTAAACTTTCCAAGCCAATTTTAAAAAATTTTCGTTTGACCATAGACTTTGATTCTGAGGTTGACATGCGGGTTCCTTTGCCTGTTCATTTTTTTCAAGAATGCTTGTTCCCCCCTTTTTTTCCTGTTTCCTCTTTTTTAACACCAGCTGTTAATTATTCATTTTGACTGCGAGGGGAAGGGTTGCTAATTGGTGTGGTAAGTTGTGTTGTGGCTGTCCTGTTTTGTTTGTGGGGTCGGGGGGGTGGTGGGGGTTGGGTTTGGGGGTTGGTGGGTTGTTTTTTTTTGGTGCCAAAAATACCCTGTCAATATATTTATTTTTTTTTTTGCTAAATTTTAATCAACTTTTTTATAATAACATTTTTGTGCATTCATGGATTCTTTTGTTTGCAGAGTCTCAGGCCGAGGTGTTCAAAATCCATGGGCTCCTTAAATTTAGTGTATTATTGTGTCTGTGGGCGTTCACAGTTTTCCTGATTTCATGGGTGTTCATATTTTCAGGGGCTCATTTATTTATGGTCTTTGTCTCTGATTTTGATGGGACACCTGTTGCCTTGTGACAGTAAATTTGACCTTGTTTTGTTCATAATTTATTGCACATTCATGCATCATCATATGTCTAGTTGTTGTGAGAAGGGGCCTGGTGGTTGTCTCTGTATTTTTCACCCCACCAGTCCAAAACAGGGCAATAAAATATGGAAAAACAAAAAAAGAAATTACAGCAATACGGAGTGCACAACCCACAAAACCAATGTGTGTCGGTGTGTTGTTCCATGAATCGCATACGACCTCGCCCTCGTCCAGTAATTATACAAGAAAAAAAACAGGACACAGCCTTTTATTTTTTTAAAAAAACACTTAAGTGGAGTTATTCTTCAGCTTCAACGGTTTGAACGAAGAAAAGTATTCCTTGAAAAAATCTAAAAATCATATTTTTCGTCAAGATTTTTCGTCATAGATTTTGTAAGCTTTTTTTTTCCACGTTAAAGTAAAAATTTCTTGACCCCGCCCTGCCCCTTGTTTAAAGGTATATTCGTGATTCAATAAGGCCTCGTCCCCCTCGATTCTGTTTATTCCTGTTCACAAGATATCCTTGAGGAAAGCTATTCACAAGATATTAGTTGATGTGATTTTGCAGGTTTTTGTGTTACGGACAATTCCTTGTTTCCCATGGTCCCATTGCCCATAGTCAATCGTGCTGTAATTTCTGTCCGGTATGGACCAAAAATACAAAATTGCAATTTTTGACAGTTACGACCACATTTCATATAAGATTATAGTTTCACGTGGATTTGGCTTACGGTTCAGGAGTAAAATTAATTTTTTGGACCGATGGTTTGGATACCGAAATGTCCCTTTAATATCGATAATAATTCAACGGCGCTGCAAGCAGCCCAATTGAAATCGTCGGGGAAATTGCGTCATGTACGTGTCTACTTCTTCCATTAGATGTTCTGTCGGTTCAGGCAAGTTAAGTTTTTTTTTTTTTTTTTTTTTAAATGCATTTATTTTTTACAAGGACATTAAATTGGCGTTTCCAGCTCAGCCGTTTTATGACATTTGGGATGACGATTTCTAATTACACATCGGGTGTTTTATGACAAATACGCATTATCGAGCATTGCCGCCTTTAAGGAATAATTTGCATGACAATTACCAACAAAAAGTGTGCAAAAATCTGACATTTTGAAAAAATTGGGGGAGCTTGCCAAAACAGTTGTGTCCAAATTAAGGCTTTCATTTAAAAACGATAGAATTAGAAATTACGACCACAGTGGTCTATGAAGCACTGTGATAAATCATTGCTCATAAACATCAAAGGCAGCATCAGATCCAACTGAAAATTTGAAATTTGTTGTCGCTTTTTGTGCTATGTTGAATTTGGCCTTTAAATTCTTATCACCCGATACTGCTCAACCACCAGACTACAATACTTTGTTCATACCTAATAGGCCAAACAGTTATCGGCCGTTGTTTATTACGCGCGTGATAGTTAATTCTGCTTTACACACGGCCTTCTAATCACAAGTGTGTGCATGCATAGTCCATAGGGACATGTCCTCTTCTAGCTGTTGTTTTGGAGTATCCATCGGTGGGCTAGGAGAAAACCAAGTGTAAAATTCATAATTATTATTAAAATCATAACTCGTCTGCTCCCACAGATTAAAATCTGGCAATTTTCTTGAAAAAAAGAATAAAATGCACTTCAATCCATTCCCCAAATCAGTGATAGTGGATACGCTAGATTCAGCAAACAATGGAGTTAAAGATAGTCAATCACCGGCCCGGTATACGGTGTAGAAAAACACTTCAAATCCGCTTCAGCTGGGGTTCAGGACCATTGTTTATAGTTGTCCGCAGCTGAAGAGATTCCAGCTGTTACGCTCTCCAATTAGACGAGTAACTTTTTCAGGACAAATCTTAACCTGTTCAAAGATAAATAAATATTGAGCTTCTATAGTGGCGTGTTCAATTAACTTGGGCCATATTTTTCATCATTTATAGAAAAGGAAGAAACATGAACAACCCATGAGAGAATGTTGCTGGGCATGCAAGCTTTGACCTAACAACTTTGTGCAGAACAAAATCCGTAACTTATTGCTTACTCATTTCTATTCAATTATTTACCGCGTTTTTCAAAAAAATTAGGGTCAACTGACCTATATTATAAAGTACACTGGTTAGTTATTGTGAGAGAGGACGGGTAATTTGGGGTCATCAAAACCCCGAATCGTGGAGGTGGTAACACATGGCTAATAACCATGGGCCCTACTACCCGGCCCATTGTAATATCTTTATCTCATGGTAGCTGAGTCTATATTATCCATCGGTTCTCTGATTGTGAAAAAGAATGTGAGAGGTGACTTTTTATATATTTTTAAGAAAATGTGCCAGGTTTTTATGTGGGCGGGAACCAGACAGTTCTGTGGTCGTAATAATTTATTATGAATTTACACTTTGTTTTCCCATTAGCCCCAGATGCGGACTACCAGAATTTTGTTGATACAGTTTGTTATTTGTCGCACTCCCATGGTCTAAGCAGTTTTGGTGCTTGCAGATGCGCCGCGTAATTCTATTAATTCGCGGTGTGAAGAGTCTTGCCATTTTGGTGATGAACAAAGTATATCAACTCACATTTTAACTCAACATATTGGGTTATCATTGATTATATGCGCTTTGTAATGATAGTTATGTTCAGATTTTAAATTCTAATTGCATAGGCCTACCACAAATTCATTGAAATTCCACCTTCTTGTGAACCAATTTAAATGTTTTGGTTAATTGCCTTGTATTCATTACTTTGCTCCTGTTATTCTCTGCTGTTATTATTATTTCATGTGCATAGTATTTTTCTTCTAGCAGACCAGGAATTGCGTTTCTTCACTTGATTTGGCACGGAGCCTACAGCTTATTATTCATGTTTTTTATTTCCCTCTCTTTCTTTAATTTTTTCTCCCCAATTCCATACAGTGTGTCTCAAAAAATTGTGCTTTGATTCTCATGGACTTTCGCCATCTTTGGGATCACTCAACGACAACGTGATTTTTTGTAGTCTGCATTAGCCTATTTTATTATCTTCGTATCCTGCAAGAATCAAAACTTCCACAACAACTAATGCAAATATCCCAGTTTATGGCTCATACCGTTTCAAATTCGGCCAATGGGATTTGCACAGTTAAGGTGTGAAGGGAAATACTGAAGCTGAGCATTTCGCCAATACTGTCTTACTAGTCTTAACATAAATTTTTTTACTTGCAAAAAAATATACACAGAGGGTCGTTGCGACAAGATCAACCTATTTTGTATGCTTTTCAGCAAAAATTGGAACATTGTTTAGATTGAAGCCATCGTACAGTCAAATTCGCAGAATTTATTTGGGGTGTGAAACTTGAAATAAGTGGAGGACATTTTTTTGGACCAGTGGTCTCCGTTTGCGCAGATATTTGCGATGTGGACCTACACCCCCTCCTATTGTCCTTTGGGATTTTTTTAACATCTCAACCAGAAGAAACGTTTGTCAAATTTCCCTCTAACTAGCTTAAATTTTAGAAATTTTTAGAAGAAACCAGCAAAAGAGTGGACTATTTCCACCCAAGTTGTAGCAGCAACTACAACCTTGGGGCAAAGGCGGACATTCACATACTAGAGTTCCCTTACAACACCCTATGGCTTTCACAAAATCCATGAATTGCCCCCCCATTCTGAAGGGTAGATATGGTACAGCTTGCATAAGTGAAGTTGGGATCATGAAAGTTCATATGGACAGTTGATTATAGAATGCTTCCATTTTTTTAGAGAAAAGCACACAGAAATTGTTTGCCTGGTCATAAGGATTCCAAAAATGTATCTTTAGTTGATGCTCTCTACAATTTATGTTAGAGCCTATGTCTGAATGCTCAGCCCAAGTTTTCTCCCCTCACTCCTTACACTGTGTAAGTCCCATTGGCAGAAGTTGCAATGTTTGTAATTTGTTTGCAGGATAGAAGGTATTGACTAGGCTACATGCTGACAACAACAAGTCCACGGTTTATGATCCAAATAGGCGCCAGCCATGAAAATCACAGCACAATTCTTTTTGAGACCAAACGCTTTATAACATCATTTCTTGCATTTTGCATGGTATATGATTTCTCAGCCCTTTATTATCATTATTACTACCTGGCCACTAGTAAATGCTTCTGTTGTGTGTGGATTAAAAAACCGTCATCCTCATATTACTGAGAATTAATGTTACAAATATTACTTGTCTCTTGTTCAAAAATATTTTGTCAGTACATTATTTTTGGTCACGTTTTGTGTAATGTTTTGCTTTCCCGTTAAATTCTTATCACACCCATACTCTTGCTCATACTGCTAAAAACCACTGTACACTAATCGCTTACTTTGGCTCGTTACCCTATAAGCAAACATTTTTCAGTTTCGGCCTTTGTTTATCCGCGCGTGAGAGTAATTTTTTGCTTTACACAACGCTCGCCTCTCATCACAAGGTGCACTGGGGCGTTCAATCTCGCGCTGTGTGTGCTGTGGTATTGTTGCTTGCAGATGCGCCCGCAAGTATCTATTCTATATCAATCCGGCGGTGGTGTTAAGTCTT
>JAMKCH010025785.1:0-18580 GCA_023653785.1 Ophioderma brevispina
AGGACACCCATTGCTGTGCATTGCCAATGGGCCGCGTTCCCCTCAGAAGATAGCTGTAAAGGGACTGCTGCCTATTGCCGGTGAGACATCCTCTGTAGTTTTACAGGTATTTCCCGGTCGCCATTTTGTATCCCACCGTGCACCACTTTCCCAAAGTACTTCCGGGTTATCCCCAAATGACGAGTGTACATTGGACAGGTCTTCCAAATTTGGCACATGTGTCAAGGTCGGTTTTCTGTTGAACAAAAAAGCCATTGCTTTGCATTGCCACTGTGACGCTTTCCTCTCAGGAAATGGCCTAAAACCAACTGCTGCAAGTTACTGGTGGGACCTCCGCGAGGTGGACCTCTTCCCCTCAGGAGACCCATTGCTGCCCATTGGTGGTGGGACTTCAGTGCTATTTCCGCCATTTTTTCACTGGAGGGAAAACCCAAAGCGCAATTGTGTCTAATTGCCAGTGAGACCTCAGGAGATACTGTTATATTATGTCTGGAATCAAATCTGAGACGCGTCGCCCTGTGCCGATCGCAGTGAATGTTTGCGCCGAGCGTAGCCTGCAACAAAAGTACAATTGACCTCTGCTGAATTGTCCAATCGTGCTAATGTATTTACATTACAAGGACGCTTGTTACTAGGTCAAGTGCAGCTGTGCATACGCGGTCGGTCAACGCACAAGATTTTAACGATTTAACAAGATTTCAGATTTGATTCCAGACATAATAGTACTTTCTATTGCCGGTCGGAAGTGTTGTCGGGGGCGACACCTGATGTGTTAGAGTTAATATGCAGCAAGTTACTTTTTTTAATTTTGAAAATATTTTACCCAATATATCAAATGATCAAATTGGGATTTCAAACAACGGTAAAGCTGCAGGTAACGAAAGATCGTATGAACATGAAATTTTAATCTTGGGTGTTGGGTTTGGAAGAAGCGGTGGACAGGTTGGCATGGGCACATTCTGAGGAAGGATGACAAGCATAACACACACCGATACATACACCTAACATACATACATACATACATACAGGCAATATCCCCCTCTACTTTTCAAGCCAGGGGAATAAAAATGCGTATTTATCATAAAATAACCCTAACCCTCCTGCAAGCGTCAAAAAGCCACACCCTGCAACTTTGAAGCTTTTTGTAGCCCAGAGTAAGTTGTATCTTTAAAAAAAGAATGTGCTATTTTGTGGCTTACAGTAAATTAGTCTAGAAAGTACCCTGTGGCTTTTTGTAGCCCCTGAGCATATCAATATTATCTACATGTAATATAGATAATAGGTCCATTGCCGACTTTTTTGCTGTAGCCTTTTGTAGCTTACAGTACATCAGTCTTATAGATACAACTTTTTTAATATATCTTCTTTACTGCCAGCTACAAATAACCATGTGGCATTTTGTGGGCTACAGTAAATAACTAACATGAAATGGCTATATTTTGTGGCTTTAGCTAAGATGGCCTGCAGTAAAGCCTATATAAAAACCGAAATAGGCGGTTAGGGATAAGCGATTTTGTAATTAGAATTGGGATCCCAGATTGTACTTCGCGGCAGAGCTGGAAATGCTACGTTTATGCCTGTCCATGATGAAATATAGCGCCCGAATTTACAATCTCTCGGTCTCTATCGGTCAACTGGTGCAGTTGACGGATGGAGTCTCTCGATCAAGTTGAGTGTAACTGTAAATGGAACCACGTAAAGTCGGCGTGTAGTTAGCGTATCAATGATCGCAGTACAATAAACGGGATATGCGCTGCATCTGCGCTGCATACGCATTTGATTTTAGCCTCACATTTACCCCAGAACGCATCAAAAGGAGAGAGTGTCAGAGCTCACTAAAAGCCACTCTCGACAGCGGCTGCTAGCATCAATGCCGATTTCCATTGAAAGTGGACCGAAAAGCTGGTAAAATTACTTTTTCTGAACAAATTAAGCTTGGTAAATAGACGATTTGGATCCAAAACACATTTGAAGGTGAGCTATTTGACCTTCATGCTAAAGATTAAACTTGGTGTTCAAGTATAAAATCTTAAATGGTCTTGGACCCATTTATAAGACAGGATCGCCGAAATTCGGAGGGCCCAACGTACAGTGAACGTCAGGCAGAAAACCCCACAGCACTTCAGGAAGGCAGTGCATGGTGGGATACAAGATGTCTACCGGAACTTTGTGTTATGGTGCATGCACGTCTCAACAAAGACAATGTAAAGCAATTGGTTTTTGGCGATCTCCTCAGGGGAAAGTGGCCGAAAGGCAATTGGAAGCAATGGGCGTTCTGACGGGAAAGCGGCAGAGATGCAATATAAATCATTTCCGGTAAAATAAATAGTTCTTGACGTCGGAAGTGCAATTACAATCAATAGGAGCAACTCAATTGCTTTTCAATGACGGGTTATTAGGGTTATAAAATCTTGGGTCCGTATGCACAAAAGAGTTAGACCAGGTCTAAAGTTAGACCTGGTCTAAGTGTAATTTCATCCCACCAGAAAAGAAATGCATAAAGGTATTTTGTATTTATTTTGAAATTTGCATTTAAATCTTTCAAATTTGCTAGTTACTAACTTTACAAAGAAAGTGTGAATAACTATCATTTTGAGGCAAAACTAATTTTGACTTAGACCAGGTCTAAATTTAAACCTGGTCTAACTTTATTGAATATTTATAGGACAGAAAGCACAATAATGGGGACTGTCACCATAGCAAATATTTATTACTGAATCCACAAACTTGATGTTTTAACATGTGACCAGGCATGTAGACATACATGTATACTGGAGATGATTTCATTGGGTTCTGAAACTTAATTTTAACGAGAATTTCCGTCAAATTGGACGGACTAAAGTTACCAAATAAAAATAAAAATAGGCATTCTAGAAACTGATGAAGCTGCATTTATAAGTAGAATTTTTCAATATTTTGCTTAAAGAGATACTGGCACATTTGAAAAATAGTGCGCCCTCAAGAATTTTCAAATCGATATTCTTGCATGGTTGTAAAGCTTTTATATACAAAAGCCCTCACCCGAAATGATTAAGACCAAATCAACTTCCTTATGAGTAACAGAATGATTTTGTAATTTAACGTCGCTGGCGACGTTAAATTCAGCAGATGACGAAAATGGCGTTTAACACAAGAACACGCACGCTGTATGCATGTTTCCCACGCTATGCACACTGTTTGATCGGTCTATAACCTTTGTGGTTTTAATATCAGTGAGTACGAGTCAAAAATATTCATGTAATATACAAATTTGTTGATTAAAGTTACGGAAAACTTAAAAGTTGGCCTACAAATTACCTGGATGTCTTTATCCTCATACCAATGTCCCTATCTGTTTTGGGGTATGTTATTTTTATGTGTAAAATATATCTTCTGTTCTTCCAATGGCCTAGACTATCATTTGAGAGCAAATTGAGGAAATTTCTTATTTTGTGAAAATGTGCCAGTGCCGCTTTAATTGTAAATTAGGAACTTGCATTATGAGGGTTTACATGCATGGATGTTAAAAGAAAGGATTTCATTTTCTTTTGGCATGCCAAGTTTGTTCTAATGTGACAGCAATCCATCAATGAAATACTGTCACATTAGTAAATATTAATCAGCTGTCTTCAAGCATTTTGTTAAACTTGTTTACTTGTCCCTTTGTTTTCTGAGAAATAATATAATTTGGAATAAAATATTAAAAAACATACATGACGGATCATCATTTTAGCGACAAAGAAAAATACTTTTCATTCTGCACATTTACGTCACATTAGCAGTACAAATGTCAAATATTATGTCACAAATACACAATAGCACAGAAATCGGTCAAATTATCATCACAATTTAAACAAGTGGATCACTAACCAAGTCTTCCGCCCATCATGTTGGTTCATGGATTGGTTGTAGTTGGGATGGGTTGTTTGAGTATTTGGGGTAGTTGGTAATGGATGAAGCAGTTCTTGTCTGCAAGTTTGGTGATTATAGCTTCTTTTTTTAGAATGTTTACAGTTCTTTTTCAAAATGGCTTGGTGTACATAAGGTCATTAGAGATCAATAGAAATATATAAACCCAAAGGGTCTTGTGCCAGTGTTCTTTTATGGGCAAAGTTTGATGATTATAAGATATTTGCAGAAGAATATTGTTTAAAGGTCACATAGAGGTCCGAAGAGTTCATCTGTGCATTCCCTCCAAACGTCGCACCAGTGGTTGTTTAAAGTTAAGGTTGTCACAGCATTTTTATTTGTAGAAGCGTTTTATAGATAAACCCCAAAATGGGTCAAAGGGTCATGCAGAGTGAATTAGAGGTCAATTGACTTATAGTGCATGGGCCTTGGGCCAGTGGTCTTTTTGAGCAAGTTGGTACTATAAAACTTATTTGGAATAAGTATCAAATTTCAAAAAATGGTCAAAGGTCAGGTAGGGGCATTGAGGTAAATCTGTGTATACTCCATTAATCCCGTCCCGTTTTTTTAGGTTTTTGGTCACGCATTCTAAAGTGCAGGAAAGTATACTATATAGTTGTATTTTGAAAGTATTGATTTTATCAAGATCAAAGAGTAATTTGAGGTTCAAAAGAGCACAGGGGGTCACTAGAAGTCAAATGTCAAGTGAGGTCACTAAATGTCCATCTGTGCATACCCGGATGAGGCTCCTGGACCAGTTCTTTTCAGTTAATTTGTAGCATTTGATTTGCAGTGTTTTATTAGATTTTTACCAAATACATTGCAGTCTTTGGACCAGACCGACCGGTCCTCGTCGCCGTCATGATTTTTAATGGGGCAAAGGTCACTGACGGTCACAAGGTCACCCGAGGTCATTAAGGTCACATGAGGTCAACATGGTCACATGAGGGTCACCATTATCACGAGGTCACCAAAGGTCACATGCGGTCACAAGGTCACAATAAGTCACACAAGGTCACACAATGAGGTCACCCATGGTCACATTGAGAGTCACCAAGGTAAAATTAGGTCACTAGGGTCACATGAGGTCATTAGGTTCACATGAGGTCACCAAGGTCACAAGGCACATGTCACGAGGTCACACTAGGTCACCCAGGTCACCATGATTGTCACCAATTGGTCACATGAGGTCACCCAGGTCACATGAGGTCACAAGGATGCATGAGGTCACCCACCCAACCCCATCCCATATTACCACCTCCCCCTCCCCAATACACCCCTGATACACCATTCCCAATCAACCATGGACACCCTTCCCCCAATACACCCCTGATACACCCTTCCGATAGACCCTTCCCCAATCCCCAACAAGAAAAAGAAAAAAAAAAGAAAAACCGAAAAGAAGGAAACAAATGAAAGAGAAAAAAAAAAGGAAAAAAGAAAAAAGAAAAGAAAAAGAAAAATCCAAAAAGGGAAAACAGACAAAAAAAAAAAAAAAAAGAAAAAAAAAAAAAAAAACAGAAAAAAAAAGGAACGAAAAAACAAAAGAAAGGAAAAAAAAGAGCAAAAAATGACAAAAAAAACCCAAAAAAAAGCAAAATCACAAAAAAAAACCACCAACCCTCCCACAAACACCCAACCATCCCCAAACACCCCACCCCCTCCCCAACACCCTACCCCCTCCCCAACACCCTACCACCCCTCCCCAACACCCACCCCCTCCAAACACTCCACCCCCTCCCCAACACCCCCCACCCGGCCCCGTTAACATTTTGACAAGAGCCACTCACAGATACCCAGAAAATCAAGAACGAATAACAAAAATGATGCCCCCCCCCAGTGCCACACGACCCGAATGGAAACATGGCCTTGGGATTTGAACGACTTATCCAATCAATGCCTCTATCGGCCAAGCCTCCTATTGTGCATGACCCGGTGACCCCTTCGTGTGAGAAATGGACGATGGTAATTTTATGGAATGTTTGTTAATCGTCCTTGTTTGTGGGTTGACCGTTGCATTATTTATACTTCTAAAATTTAACAATTTACGTAGGAATCATTGTGGGAATTACAAAAAGATGGTAACTAGGTACCCTCAAAAACATATAAAAGGTAAAATATTACAGATTTCTAGGCTCGTTTTGAAACCTTTTGTGCAAAAATTGTGCCCTTCAAAATTCTTCCGAAAAATGCAATCTTTTTTTCATTCTTTTCATAAAATGAACCACCAGAGACCAAGATATTATTTACTGCTAAAAAATGATAATTTAAAAAGCATTAAGTGATTTTTAAACAGTGACGAAAAAAAACGGCGATATTTCACCACCTCTTCCCATGTTTTACATGTAGTACAGCGTTGCGTGTACGGCGGTGGTGCGAAAACTCGCCGTGTGCGTGCCCTGCTGGCTGACTGGGCGAGCTCATCGGGAAGGCCTTGCCTATCACGTACCGCTACACAGTGGATAATGAACCGAGTGCAGTTGCCCTCCACACACTACAAATGTAATATTCAACTTATAGCAGCAAAATACGATATCCGTACCTGACAAATCCGTACATCAACAAGCTCTAACCATCAGAAACCAGAGGTAGGGCTCTACCAAACAATATACGCGAGTCCACAAACTCCTTAACTCTTTAAAGAATAATCACGATAAGTAATCGTTATTGTAGAACCCTTACAATAATTCACACAGGGAACAAGATAACAAGTAGCTTGCAGGATAGTACATACAAGCCGATCCCCCGTAACCAATTTTCAACATTCCTTCATCAACAAACTCAGGGGAAAGCTTCGCGGTTACGAATATGCCAAGCCTCGCAGCCAAGGAACCATAACAACGGCCCCATAATGCAATGGGCACACAGCAACCACTTCTGCCATGTTTCTGCTAGGTCCGATGACGTATGAGAGGGCATAGCATTGTGGCAGAGGGCATTGGATGGCAGACAAACAGTTTGGTGAAATCACCCATGGCGGTGCTCCTGTGGTGTCACTCAAATTTGCTAAGTCAGTGTGCCAGTAATAACTGAACCAAAGTCACAAACAGTGTTCTCCGGGCATTATCCGGGAACTAAAACAGCCCAATTTATCCGAACTTTGAGCGCTCGCCCGTACATCGCACTTAGCCGAATAGTCAGTAGAGTGCGGAACAAGTGAATTCGGAACATGGAAAAAAATTTCGGACGGAACGACATCAAGCGGACAGCCACTAAATTAATAGTCTTCCATCCTCTTTGAGGCAGAAAGACTAAAAAAAAATCATGTTAGAATATGATCATCCTGTACCAATTTAATTTCTGTATATAACTTTTGAGAATTAAAAGATTTAAAATTAAAATCATTTGGTTCAATGAATTATAATAAATCACATTTCAATGACAAATTTATATTTTTGGCCTCTCTGGTAGTTATTGGTCCATTATTGTGCTTTCTGTCATAGGTTAAAAATGCTTCTCAACCTGTGAAAAACTTTTATTATTTTCGGGGGCTGCTGAAGAAATGGAGTAATTATGCTCCACTTTCATGCCTATTTCAAGAATTAAATGCAAAATCTAACTTCTTACACGTATCCCCTTTGATAGTGGACCGACAATTTTCACAGTGAGGCGCATAATGTAACATGATACCATCTTCTCTGGTAGGATTCAGTCACGGACAGAACAATCGCTGCATTCCATCTGCTATCGTTTTCTGTATGTGTTTTTTTTTATGGGATATTCAATCTGGGCTCTGTAGCCCAAGTTCCCACGTAAAGTAAACTCAGCTCCGGTATACCGTTTCAAATATTTAAAACTTAAATAATATATGTTTAGGTGTGGTTATTGATGAGAGGGTAAAGGGATGCTTGGTTGCGGCCTTGGTGGGGGGAGGGAAAAATAGGCTATGGAAGAGTTGACTTATATATATATAATCCGAAAAATCTATAGGTATAAAGGTGAGGCTGCGTAGGTTTGAGTATTACAAAATTGGAAAGTCAAAGTACGTTAAATGTGAATCAAACCACATTATTTTTATTTCTCACACTTTTTAAAATCGGAAGCACACGAGGTTAAACACATTTGTTTTAGGGAATTCCCCAAATCGCCGTTAGGAAATACGTGAACATTGTTAATGAATAATTGATATCCCAGTTCTTAATATTCTAATTTTAACCTCGCTTTGGGTGCCGTGTGATTAACGTCCAAACAACTAAAAGCGGCATCGTGTACACGGCCCATAGCAGCGAACGAGATGCGAATGGAAAAGTGCAATCGTGCAGAGAAGGACGTATCTTACGGTTTAGTCTGGTCACAGGCTGAAAAGATTCATTTAAACTGGTCACTTGGAGCCCTGGTTTGTGAGAGCTAGCGTTCATGTAGTACGAAAAACAAAATTACCTCCGAAAAACAAATGGTTCTATGGATATGGATGTTTTTGCATCGAGGTTCATTTTGTTTAGGTTAAAAGCTTGCGGAGAAAGCTGTTAAGGGAATATCCCTCAGCTGGGTCTACACCTATGGAACCCATTGAGGCAATTTGAACGTTTCTATTGGAAGTATGGCTTTGACGAGCTCCAGACTTTAAGTGCCACTGTGGTGGCATAATTTAATATGCACATATCATCAGCACTCGCACTTTCGACCCCGGCCCCGCATTATTCTTGTTACCAATGCAACAGAGGTCGATCCTGTACAAAATCTAATCCCAACATAGGGGACTGTGCGGTGTTTTGAAAAAACACCGACCACCGACACCCGAAACAAAAACACACGATAAAACCGACTACCACGGAATGTTAGCGGTCATTTTACACCGCCACACTACCATGCACGATACACGGTTGAACTGGTAAACGCACGTATTACCCGTGTAAAGTAGGAAAAACCAAACGTTACAAGTACAAGTTCAAGTTTTTAAAGAACTATTGACGATATATACAGTAAAATTATAAATTACTGCATTATTCGTGTTTATGTACATGATAATTCTGATGAATGACGATCCCATGCCGTAATGAGTACTGATAAAGCGATTCTTCGCCATTCGCATGGCTTTCCATCCATCACGCTGCCATTATCAACCGAAGTACGCGATTCCTTTTCAGTGCGACTCAGAGATGACAAACAGTGCCAGGGGCGGCCAGACACCACGGCCGGCCTGCAGAGCTACGATTAAGTACCGCAATTAGGCATGAACTTAAAATATTTAGAAAATATTCCATACTTTTAGAATATTTGATCAACGTGTTAAATGTTGTTTATAAGTTCTTCGTCTGTGATTATGGTTTGGTGGACTTCCTTTTCTGTCTTTGTTTATACAGAAAAAGGGAAAATGGTTGCCACTATCTATCTTTTATTTTGCTTATTACGGGGACTATGAAAGTATCCTTCTCATAATTTTAATTTAAAAACCAATTAAAACGTTCTTTACAAAATGGTCTTTCTTTTTTTGGAATATGAAGAGAAGCAAGGCCTAATCTTTTCTTCTTGAAGTATAGATTCGAATATGAAGAGAGGCATAGACCTAACTAACATGAGATGACAATCCGTCGTTTCCTTTCTTGAAAGAGCTCCACACTAGACAATGCATGAAGTTGAAGAAACAATATATCATATCACAAACCAAAGTACAGGCAAATTACATGTAACAAAGTAATAAAAACGACAATTTAAATCCTAGTTCCGAAATTAGCAAGCACCGGTCGATGTCCGAATATATTCCAAAGAGAATACAAACTTGAAGCATAGGTCTAAATTGATCAGTTCACAGTGAAATATTCAAAAATAAACATCAATCACAAGATTTCCACGACTGTATATTGGAAACAACTGGCACACAGTACGTGCAGTAGACGCGGAGGGCTGGCATGACTCTCCACGCAGGGCACAGCTTGATAACCATCTAGTTGCAGGCGGGGGCCGATCGTTTTGCACTCGGTCAAAGAAAGCGGCAGAAGGGAAGATGAGACATGGCGAACCCTTTTTTTTTTTTTTTTTTTTTTTGTTTTTTTTTTTTTTTGCCCCCCCATCACTTGTTGTGGATTATGATTGCTTGCAAAGTTATCGAATGGGGAAGTCAAGCACAAGTGAATTCGGGGCGGGAAGTCGGTTTTCAGTATATATTGTTTGTTTATGTAAGACTATTTAACAATATAAACAGGAATAACCAATTTTTAAACAACAACGCATTGTTGGTAGAAAACGATTTGGGACGTATATTTCGGGAAAAAACAGTGCAAAGCAGTGGAAAAACGATCGACATAAATGAGTAAAAACCGGTGCAATTTTTTCGGTGGACGTTTCCACCGAAAAATTTGGTGCAGTCGGTGTTCTGAAAATGGAACCACCGGCGGTGTCGGTGTTTAAAAAAACACAGATTTTTTTCGGGGTGCATCGATACACTGAAACACGCAATCCCACAAACATTGATTCCTTTTTGAATATTGAGGTTGAGCCTCCAAATTAAGTGGGTCATATGAAAAAGCACTACGTCGATTAATTAAGAACATTGAAATAATACAGAAATATCAACAGACATTGGTTAAAGTTATATGTCTTCAATACAAGCTATTGACGTGCGCGGAGTGATCTTATGTTGGCAACTGAACACGTGGTGAACAATTTTGGTACCCCTGACCTAAGGCTATTGCAGTGTCGGCAGGTAGACTCTTCTTGATGTAATTTTACGTGCTATGCAGTCAATAAGTTTTAAGTGAGTATGTGATAAGACAATGCATGCATCGCATGTGTGCTTTGCAGGGGATTTCCCGACGAATGAGTAATCATGTTACAAACTTTGGCATGCGAATAAGAAATGAAACAAGCTTGGAAAATCCTAATTAAGTTGTGAAATTCAAAATTATGCAACAAGATGTGGAAAGTCATTTGGAATTTTAACATTTTGGTGAGTTATTGGGAAAATGAAAATCGGAGTGAATTCAAGATTTTTTCCACGTCCAGCTGCACGCGTTTATTTTAGGCTCAAGCAAAATGTAATGTTTATGCATCCGAAACTGCAAAAGAGGCGTCCTGGAAAAGCCATAACGCAACTCAATGCGACCACTGGAACAGGGGAAATTATAAACTAGTACATAGTACATGTGTGACTTGGACTATATCGGATGAAATATGAATCCACAAACGACCAACTTCATCAGTCAGTATATACATACACATCACCAATGAGGTGTTTTCGGCGATCGCTGGCAAGCCCGGGCTGGCCGGTACACTGGGATTACTTTTCCATCGTGCGCAGGTCTCGGTTTAAGTGCGGCGCCATACGTACTGCGCATGTGCAGGGAATTCACCAACGAATTCATGCATTTAACGGAGAAAAATTGTAACAGTTTTAAACACACGAGATGTCAATCTTCCCAAACTTTGACATACCATTATCTCTGGAATGGAAAAACGTATGGATTTCTTTCAACACACAGGATTAAAAGGTAAGTATACTCTACATATTAATGAGGTTTATTTTATTTAATTTGGCGAAAAAACTCTCATTTTTTTATAGATCAGACCTTGAATGTAAGGGGAGCCCCTATATTGGTTCCAGCTCAAAAATCTACAGTTTGCAGGCAGTCATAGCCTGTTCGGGATTGATTTTTGTATATAGATTGCTAGTCTGTGATCTGAAGCAGGCCTTCATGTATCAAATGTTTGACTTATGTTGAAATATTCCAATGAACAGGCAAGTGTTTGATCCAAACACAGACACCATGACAGACGCGTGACCGTGCATGACGCTGAGTGCGCACACTGCAGGCCCAAACGTTGCGCCGTTAGCAATGGCAAAAACCCCGAGAAATGGAAAAAAATGAAACTCCTCTACAGATTATATCTGTGAAAATAAGGGTATGCTATGACCCATGTCTTGTTTTTCTATGATTTGACAGATGCATCAGGATGCATGCATGACAGTTGTCAAAGTTAGGTGGGGTGTATGAATTTCCACCCAAAATCAAGAAGGTGACACAATAAATAGCCAATGAATAGGTAAATGTTATTTAAGTGACGTAATTCAATGGTGCCCTATCATTCAAAGCAACGATATAGAGCCAAGAACATGGCAGTGTAGTATGGTACAGACAGGACAGAAGTGCAGTAACGGATTTTGTATTTAACTAATGTTTATTTTACACAGTACCGAAATACGCCGATTTGAAACGAAGGGCCTACCTTGTAAACATCTCCGTACGTCCCGCTTCCTATTCGCTGAAGGAGCTCAAAATCCTCCAGGATTCTTCCCCGAAGATATCTCTGCACTAGGGGTGGACGACATTTTACTATTTAGGCTTCATGATCCCCAAAGATAATTATAAAATATACCGGTATCGTAATAAATTCCGTGGAAAAATTCTTTGGCTTTGCTGTCTATTTTTTTCTCTCCTCTGTCCGGTTCCGCATGCGCAGTGCATTAAGATTTCAGTCGCATAGCAAGCATTTTGGGAAAAATAAATAAATAATAAATGGGAGCTTTTTGACAAGCATTGAAAGCACCACGTTGTTCTTCAAATAAAATGCATATGATTTGGCAAATTAATACATGGAATTCAATTTCTGAGACATTCTCAATTTGCCACCATCTGTCCCGTCACGTAGTCCAGACCCATCCGTCTGTCGGTCCATCCACCAATAGTCATCCATCCATCAGTCACCAGTCCGTCGTCCTTGCGTCCGTCCATCCATCAATCCATCCATCAACATCACACCCACCCACCACACCCATCCCCATCCAGCCATCCATCCATCCATCCATCCTCCATCCATTCATCCACCCATCAATCCATCCCCATCCACCCACCACCCCACGCCTCCATCTCCCCACCCATCCACCCACCCTACCCACCACCATCCATCCATCCATCCAATCCATCCATCATCCCTCATCCATCCATTCATTCATTTTCATCCCTCATCCATTTATGGCAAAAACGGTTTTGGGCCAAATTGGGTTCAATTCAACAATTTTGATACTTTCTAAAAAAATCAACTTTGCCCCCCCCCCCCAGCAAATTTCCTCACATTTTTCCTGAAGAGTATTTCACTCTTGGAGCAATATTCCAAGAGTGAAATTCAATTCTGAAGAGTGAAACCTGTACTAAATATCACTGGAAACAGGAAAAAGTGAAGAGTGACTTCACTCTTGGATTATTTTTTCAAAGAGTGAATGCAAGCTCAATAGTATTTCACTCTCGATATGGAGTTATGAAATTGGCTGCGCTCCCAGCCCCCCCCCGCCTGCCCCCCCCCCCAAAGTTCACTTCTTCCCCAAGCCCCCCCCCCCCACCCAAAAAAAAAAGTCTGGGCCTCCACTGCTTTTAGCTGGTAGGGATTATTACCCCCGATTTCTAGCATGGCACTGATTTTGTCTCTCAAAGTAGGGAGAACGGAATTTCGATAATTTGCAGGCTTGGAACTGAAATTTTGATAAATAAAAATGATAGTTTCATGAGGTCAAACAATTTCCCAATTGGACCCTTGGTCGCGTAAATGCACAAAAAGTTAAACAACCATTAAGTTTAAAGTCGATCTGTATCTAATTACGTCAACAATTAGTTTTTTCCAAAAATTGCCAGTTTATTCACATTTTCTTTTCTTTTTCTCATAACTCAGCAAATTTTAAAGTTTAAAGTTGCAAATTTATATATAGATACCGTAACCTCATTTCAATTGCCATGAAAATGTCTTTTGGTGGGGACTAAATTACACTTAGACCATTAAAGAACTGGATTTGCTTCAACTGGGACCCTTCAGAACTGCTGCATGCTGGCGAAGTGCGAATGGGAGCTATAGCCTACTTGTACTTTTTCTCAGTATGAAGGGTTGTTTGGTTTGTTGGTATGGTTGTTGGTTGGTTGGTTTGGTTGTTGTTGGTACTTGCCATGCAATATATATCAATCACTTTATTATCAACGCACAATTCAAACATCAATAACAATAAGTAAGACTTTTCCCAGGACAAGACCTTATAAATTGGCCATGCAGGGCAACAATACAATTTAGAACAAATCTACAATCATAAACAAAAAAAAAATAAAAAAAATTTTACTTTTTATGTGAAATATTAAAATAAAATAGAAAATCAAGAGTTAATATATAATTATATTATAAATTTATTCATCCTGTCCAGAATGTTTAGACACGTAGGAGGGTGTTAGTTTCTTAGGCTCGTCGCTTTTCTTTTTTCTTTTTTAATGATGCGTGTTTGTTTGTTTGTTTGTTTGTTTGACTTTTATCAATGACATCAGTGAAGAGAATGTCCCGTGCATGCAGTCTGCATAGTACGTCATAATGGGTGCGGTCGTTCACCAAAAGCTGCCTTATGAGAATGTCTGGTGACTAATTCAATGAAGCACAGACGTAAACATGAAAGAAAAGGAGCGTGATGGCGCTAAACAAGTTTTGCGTGTATGGCACTCTGGCTGGTCTGGTCACTTGTGAAGTTGTAGCTTCGGGTCTACTCTGGATGGGCGATGTGTTACATGAATGATTTCTGGAAGTCTTCTAGATTCAAGACATTCGGCTTGAATTTACACCTGCACCAAATAACACGTTAAAATCAATCGATCAATCAATCGATCAATCAATCAACTTTTCATTTTATTAAAGGTTGCTTATAAAAACTAATTTTTCAATTTTGATGGGATAAGTGGGGAGAGGAATCATCTCGTAAAGTTTGCTGCCTAAAATCTCATTGCTCCTGTTAACATACTCTATTAATATATGTGGAGGGTAAGTGGGTGTTGGGGTGTGTGTAGTCGAAAGCAGTACTTAAGATTAATAGGCAATCTACTAATTTTAATGATTTAGGTCCGTATGCACAAAAAGTTAGATCAGGTTTAAAGTTAGACCTGGTTTAAGTCAAAATTAGTTTTGCCTCAAATTGATAGTTATTCACACTTTCATCGTAAAGTGACTAGCAAATTTTAAAGATTTAAATGCAAATTTCAGAATAAATACAAACTACCTCGTGTTAGTGTAAAGGAAAATGTCTTTTCTGGTGGGACAAAATTAAACCGGTGTGAAAGCAGATATAGTCCGGCGGGAGCCACAGTCCGGGGCTCCATAGACGATAACGGAATAAAGCGTGAAACTAATGTTGCGTGAAGAGTCAACTGAATTGACTGCCCTATTGTTCACCGTTGTTCCGGCCTATGAGGACGCCGGACCCATAATTACTTCTACCCCCGGGTCTAAAGTTAGATCTGGTCTAAATCTTTTGTGCATCGGACCTAAATGATCCAGATTAGTGATCAAAAGACATTCTCTGCAATAACATTAATGTATTATAGTCCATTTATCTACCTGCATTGATGTCCACAAACCTGACGCAGTCTTGACGCAATCTCCCAGACTTCCGTCTCTGTGCACGCGTGTACAAACGCCTTCGTTTAAGCCACCGCGCGCGGTTTACTGGTTAGATCATCAAATCTCGCGCTTACGTCACTCTGCACGAGGACGGCAAATGAAGTAAAATATTGACTGGCCATGAGGGACATAGTCAAATCTATGACCCGAGGGATCTCGAGGCCGTACTATTTTTCCGAAGCGGAGCTGAGGGAAAATGGTACGGTCTCGAGATCACGAGGGTCAATAGATGTGACTATGTCCCTCATAATGGCATATATTGTTTTATATCCTCATAGATGTATGCTTTCTGCTGCATTATGAGACTACAGCTAGGGAGAAACTTACTATAACCGGTTAAAGAGTTACTATACGGTCAAAAAAATTACTATAAAATACCGGTCCCAAAAATTACTATAATACCCGGCAGAAAGTTACTATACCGGGCAAAAAAGGGACTATAACTCGTTTTTATGCGAAGATATGACTATACCATGGTTCATGGCTTTCATTTAACCAATCAGATGACAAGGGTCTATCTATGAGGTATATAATTGCCTTATTTGCATAATAAATATTCTGCAGTGGAGTGCCAAACATGTTTCACGCTTTTTATTGGCCAACCTCACCCCCTCATAGTCAATTGTTGGATACTGCAAAATCTGGTTTTTCATCGGAGAATAATCCAACATTGATTGGTGGGGTGGGGAGGGTAGGGTAGGTAGTTTATATAAAAAGTTTGAAACGTACAGGATGACTAAATGATTATCTTGGTTGAGTTGCCCCATGTGCACGGATGTGATGCGATTAAAACTCAAATTCCAACCGGCTTCAAAGATCTAACTGATTGAGTAAATAACCGGCGGATAGAATATAGAACTTCAAATGGGAGATGCTGAAAAACTAAATCCGTATTGTATTTATAACTGAAAAGGGATATTTTGACGGAGAGATGACAATGGTTGGTCTCATTATCCATGAAAGAGTATACAAAATTTATGAATGAAATGAAAAACAAAAAGAATGAAAAGAATACGAGAACATAATGAACATTGAAAAACAAACAAGATCTGTACAATCATGCTGCAATGAGATCCAAGTCCCAACAATATTCTCGGTGAAATGACATGCTGCGGTTTCGTATGAAAAGGAACAACTTTCAGGTACCAGGGAATTACACATAGATGATAGTATTACGTATAATAATTATTTCATGATTAATATTTCCAATAAAAAAACATCTGTAAGTATGTTTAATCTGAATTTAAAGACACATCAGTGATTTGAAAAAATATTTAAAATTGAAGGAATAGCATCAAAGTGAAGATAAGTCTGTAGAATTCTCATTAAGTGACCTTTTCCAGCGTAGAACTGAAGAAAAAGGAAGAAAAATAAACGGCAGTTTTCCAAGATACGATTCTTCCTTCAATTACGTGTTGTGTGTAAGTGTCCGTTCGGACAGAATGACTAAATCTCCCGTTCTTTGTACTTATAGGTGCTTTCATGTCTGATCATTTGACGGGTATGTTAGGATACCTGAATTGTTTGCATACATGCAAAATTGATTGATGCGTTGTTCGTTTGTGATTTAGCAAATCATGATAGTGTCTTTAATGAGGTTTTGTTTTATCCCGCCTATACTTAAGAGTGTAAATCTTTTAAATGGGTTTCATTTGACCAAGCTATACCTAAGGAGTAACTCCTTTCTACATTGGGTCATTTTTAACAAAACTTAAATTCGCCGAAAAAGTAAATAACCATCGCTATAAGGTGCGTGTTCGCTGTCTTTGGTGGGACACCTGATTACCCGGAGTCGTATCGATTTGATATTAAGATGATAAGGCAGTATTTTCTCAATGTCGTCTGAAATTTGAGACTCAAATCCATTTCATACCAAGATATAAAAAAACGCCGTTTAGTGGTTCTAACCATAATATTAGCACATCAGTACTGAATAGGGCGTTGCAACATGCATTATTGAGTCTACCATTCAAAACGCAAGTTTGTTTCCCACGCGTAACTTGATGGGGGGTGCATGTGCAAGTGCCAGGCTCTCCTATCAAGAGAGAAAAAATACACATAAATCGGAAGAACCACACCTTTAATGTTCCATGTTCTGATTACCATAATGATAAAATTACCCAATCTAAAAAAAAATCAGAATTCATGGCTGCGGAAGGCGTGGCATTTGGCCGGCAAGTGCCCCCAATTTATGAATTTCGCATGGTTTTGTATGCCACGGAAAGTTAAACTCCGATTTAAAAGGAAAATCGACCAGATACCGACAACTTATGAAAAGGAGTTTGGTGATAATGAGAGCACTTGTGGCGCAGCGGATAAGCGCGGGACTCATGATCATAAAAAACATGTAAACGTGAAGTTCGAGACCCAACTGTAGTCAACGTGTTTGTATCCCTGGGCAAGGATACTTAATTGGCCTCGTTTACCCCAAGCGAACTGTGGGGAGCTGTGGGGGAATATCATGACAATCTAAGTGCTGATATGGATGTGCGCTGGCCAGCTGCCGGTGAGATGAAGCGAAATTGATTGTGACGATTTCCCGACGGCAGCGTAATAAAATAGGCAACAGCGCTTTGAATCCTTGGGAAAAAGGCGATTTACAAACATGAGGATCACATGGGAATTGTGAATCCACACTTAAAATACGGGGTCAAATTGCACCGACTAAAAATAAAATGACTCCTTTTAATACAAAAACTAGTTTTTACGCTTAAATGTGACCACGAAAAGGGTCAGTAACTCAAATGGGGCGGGGTCATTTTATTTTATAGTCGGTGCATATTGGACCCCGTATTTTTTACTCTTGTTTGTGGACAAACAGGTGGTTCTCCTTCTCCGAAAACTACTTTGACCCGAAGGGATTTCTACACGAAGTTTATACAACACATGCAGTGGTCATGCAAAAAAAAAAAAATGTCAAATTTTGACACGAAAAACAAGGTCACCTTTGACCCTTTACGTGGTCAAAATTTGACCACTTCTATTGTGCATAGTTGACCATGACCCTGGAAGCCTGAAAATGGACCCAGTGCTATAGGAAGACCACTAGCTCCCTTGTACAAGTGTTGACTTTGTGAAAGTAATAGGGTCGACACCGGATGTTGCTGCGATTTGAATTACTGTTGCCTGTTAGGAGGCATGCCACCCCCCCCCCTCCGATCGTTGCAATTTCATTGAGACTAGAATATGAAATTTCACACAGATTAAGATACAGATTTCACGAGACACACGCCCTCAGTTGTTTCTCAATGTGATATTTAGATATAATTTGATGTGTTTTTGGCTTGCTATAGGGGTAAGTGGGTAATGCCGAACACCATTCGATTGAAGCCAATAA